>UFQX01000130.1:90374-178302 GCA_900497675.1 Arapaima gigas | reverse complement strand
GGGGGGGGCGGTGGGGGGGGGGGGGGGGGGGGGGGGGGGGGGGGGGGGGCAGGTCTCTGCCCAGGGTTAAGGGGAGGTTTAAGGAAGGCACATCACTGTTGCCTCCTCCTAGCAGTTCCTTGGCCAACAGGAGCACTGGATTTCTTTCTTTTATCTCATTGCCCCTCCCCCCCGCCCCACCCCAGACCTTATCTCCTCTTCCTATCTCCTGCCTCCTCATCCACTTCCCAGCCCACAGTGATCTCACCACTTGTCACTTGTTCTCTCCTCTGCTGCTGGCCTTCCGCTTGATCTCAGCCATATGTCTACGCTTGGGCCTCTCCTTCCTCCTCTCCACACCCACCTGACATACCCCCCCCCCCCCNTGATCTCACCACTTGTCACTTGTTCTCTCCTCTGCTGCTGGCCTTCCGCTTGATCTCAGCCATATGTCTACGCTTGGGCCTCTCCTTCCTCCTCTCCACACCCCCCTGACATACCCCCCCCCCCCCAATGTGTGACAGAAGATCCCTAAGGTCCGATTTCACCCTCTCATCATGACATCCATTAAAGTCCTGCTGGGCCTGGCCTGGCCAGCCAGGACAGCCCATTAGCGCCTGGGCCATTGAGCACAACACGACCTGGGCCTGAATTATTGATACCCATGCGACTAATGAGGAAACCCAACCTCTCCGTACCTCCCGCTGACACTAAGTTGCGTTCCAAAAACAGCAGGCAGGGGGGGTCCAGGGCCCCCTACCTGGCTACATTTGTACACCATGGCTGTTCACCTTTGTTACAGCTGGCAGAGATGGACGTTTCATCGTGTGGGAAACCCCGCTGCCAAAGAGCTACTTAAAAGAGGAGGCGGGAAAAAAAAGTGTGTTTATTGAGTGTTTTTTTAACACCCGCCCCTTACATGCATGTCATGAGGAGAATTCAGTGCTCTGATGGTATCTTTTCTCGTGTGTACCTGGTGTTTGCCACAGTGAGTCCGCGTGCCTACAGCGCTCGCTCGCGAGTGTGTGCATGACCTGGCTTCTCTCTGCCGTTTATTGCGTGGGCCCAGGGTTGTACGAGCGCAGCTGTCGACAGCAGGATGCAGAGAGTCAACCAGCTTCTTTAATATTCTCTTCACTGCTCATTGAGTCAAGCTGCAAAAGCCTTAAAACAAGACGGGGGGGGGGCGACTGGAAGGATATGGGAGAAAAAGAGCGAGGGAAAGAAAGGGTGCGAGAAGCAGGACCTGTGCCCCGAGGTCGGTGTGTGTTTGCAGACATCTGGCTGGAGGTTATTAATTTTTTGACAGCTTCTCTCAGCTTTGCCTTTTCCTGCCTGCTCCTCTGAAAGAGTCTGTTTGTTTAAATGAGGGTTTCGCAGGGATGGGGGTGGTTGGGGACGCAGCATTTTGGTGAGTATGACACACTATTTTTCAGTGTGTTGGTCGGGTCTCTTCGGTGAAGCGCGCCCCGCCCCCCCAGGAATGCCTCTCCTGTCTCCCGGCTTCCAGCCTCCTCCCCGTCACTCTGACCCTCTTCATCCCTGTCAGTTCCAATTTAATCTCCCCCTCCTTCTGCTTCCCCTGCTCTGTCGCTTCCCATCGCGTCTCCCTTTCTTCTTCCCCCCTTCCGCTTTCCTCATTACGCCTCTTTTCAAAACCCATTTTCCCGGAGAATAAAGAGGACTATGAGAACGTGCATCCGGCGTGTGCGTAAAGGCGGGAGAGGGAGCTAAGTGGGCTGCGGAGACGGTGAGTGAATGCTGTTCAGTGGTAAACTAGCCCCGTATCGTGGAATTCAGGTGGGGGTGGAGGGTGGCAGGTCACGTGTTTGGGTGGAAAAAAAAATGACAAAAGAAAAATGACAGTTCCAGCACATGTCAGTTTATATTGGAGGGAAGGGTGGAAAGAGAGGCAAAGGGAGAGGGGATGAGTGAAGGACTGAGACATGAGCAGAGGAGAGGAAGAAGGGCTGAGATTATTGCTCTCGTTCTGTTGGCTTCATGACTTTACCTCTGCAGAATAACATGCAGTGTTGGGGTCTCCAATTGGCTGCGGCCGCCACCAATCAGAGAGCCGGCATGTAAGGTGCCTTTAGGTTATACCCAACCCTAAAAAAACAAGGAGACAGAGGGGGAGCGCAGCAGCGAGGCTTCAACCAGGCTGGCAATGTGTCTGAGGAATTTGAGCTGATCCCCCTCTCAGCAATACATGCTCATTCAAAACATTTTGCCTAAATCAGTTGAGATATATATTTTTTTTCATTTTCTGCTCTATATTTTGTTTATTTCTTTCCTGGCCTGAAGACCGGTATTTGCTGTAACCTTCATAACTTTCCTCTGCACCTCACATCCCAGCCCGTTCCTTCCGAGTGGCTGCAGAAGAGTGGTCCAGCACCTGCGATGGCCAGCAGGGCACGGCCTGCGTGGAGCAGCACCTCCGCTTGTTAAACTTTCTTTTTTGTGGTCTCATGCTTCAAAAAGGCGAGACGTTACATGAGGATTTGGAGTCCGGGAACGGGAGAACCGTGAAAGAACAGGAGCGGGCAAAGCACAGCGAAGCAAGGGGTTGAGAGAACACTGAGAAGGAAGAAAAGCTGGAAAGTTTCGGGATGATTTTGGGTAAGTCCTCCCCCCCGGGAGCAGAGTGGTACCAGGCCGCAGTGTCCACAGGCTGACGGGGTACGTAGATACACACATAGCCCCTCGTCATCAGCAAACTCATCTGCATCTACTGACACAGCCTTCATTCAGCAGGACGTCGGTGCCTGACACACAAAGTCGGTGCCATGTTCACTGAGACTCTGTGGAAATGCGTTACGGAATCCGTTCTGCTCACTAAGCGGGAGCATTCTGCGAACCGCTTTACACCTAGAGGGGGAAAGCAGGAAAAACACCTGCCCCCCCAGGGAAAATGGTACTATTACTAAGTTTGTTGCCGGCATGTGTGTCCGTCAGCCCCGCGTGCACATGAGCGTGCGGCTCAGAGGGACAGCTCCAGTTCCACGCTTGTTCGTCCACTGCTCCACTGGGCCGCCTTCCACAGTCACAAGAAGATGCTGAGGAGAGAAATGGGCTCTTTCTCTGGTTTGGGGGGTCTTTATCCAGCCCACAGGGCACCTTAAGCACGGTGCAGGAATAATTTGCGCCTACAGTAGTGCAGTTCTGAGCCAGGCTGCAGACAGCAGCTGGCGCTGAGAGCCTGCGGTGCACAGAGATGGAGTCCTATCTTCATGTGCGCTGTCACAGCCGCTACGGGGGTGTAATTGACTTTGTGTCCAGTGAGGCCTGACGGCACTGAGATACGTTCTCCTTTCCAACGGGAGATGCTCTCTTACTCATTCGCCTGCATGTTCGCCCGCTCGCCGTGTCTCTGCCCCGCGTACGTGTGCAGCACCTCTCCTTGCGGATTTGCTCGCACACCCTACAGAGTGTGCAAGTTTTGCCGTGCCGAGCGCCTTCGATAACGCGTGCGGAGTGTTTGTGCGTGTTTACAATTTTACACCTTTGCATTTTGCAAACCTTTATTTACGCGGTGTGCATTTCCGCTGTATTTAGCTCATTTGTGACAGTGCTTATTGTTGTGTGAGGTGTATGTGCTGTGCATGTATATGTTGTCTGCACTGTGTGTGCATATTCTCGCACTGCATTGTGAGTGGATGTGTGTCCTTCATCAAGACTGTGTGTTGTTCATGTAATATACACATGTGTGTCTGTGGAGTGCCGCCTGCTCAGCCGGGATCACAGGCAGTGCCATGAAGGAGGTTCTGGGCATTCTGCTCATGGCAGCAAAACCGGGATGAGATGACTGCTTGCTGCTGCACTTACAGAATGTGACGCAGGAGCAATAGCTGTGTCTTTTAATCTGAATCGGACTTGCATCTGACACACACACACACACACACACACACACACACACACACAAAGTCTTAACTGCACATTCTAGGAGGTGGGTGATCTGTGAAATGGGACAAGTTAATTGAGCATCATAGACCGCTGAAGGTCTGACGTCTTCCCTCCAGAGTGACTGCATGTTGTAAACAAACGTGATGTTGTTGCCAAACAGGGGCGCTTTGATGACAAACACAGCGACATCTACAAGGCTGCAATCCTGGAACAATCCTTTAATAGAAGCCCGATGAACGTATTTCCTGCCTTAAACAGGATCCAGGAATGAGAGACTTGCATTTGCAAAACGATGGTTGGACTGCAGAGGTGCCGTGAAATTGGAGATTAAAGACTCTACTCAAAATGACTTCCTCATTTGCTGCCTTTTTTGGTTCATGTGAACATTGCCCAGTGGGTATGACCTGCAGCTGGTTCTGTTGTGATCAAACCTCTTAGTTTCCGCAGGGAAAACAGGGTGAAATATAAACACTACGTCTAGGCATGAAACGGTTAACCACAGCACCAGCGTGACACGTGCTTGGCTAGTTAGAGGCAATGCCCCTTTTAACGGATTGCGAATTAATTCACCTTCAAAGCAGGACTCAAAGACAGACGGACATTAAGTGATTGGACTTGTTTGGCTGAGCAGTTGATTATTGTTATTTTTTTATCAAAGTCCTGGTTTTCTTCATTTGAATACATTTGCATTCTGGAGAGTTTGCCCTTCAGCTCTTCTTCTCCTTCAGTGCTCAGTGGGAGCTCGTCCCCTTCTCAGACCCCCAGATGACATAACAGTGGTTTATGACAGTCAGACAGTCAACAGCCCTGACCTCTACCTCCTGAAGATGCTCATACTGGTTGTGAAGGACCAACATCTCTCAGACCTATTGATCTTCTCATGACCTTGCAGCAGCTTCGTGTGGTTCCACCTCAAAGATGTTTCCCTTCTTACTGACTTGTGTGCCCCCAGATAAAAAGTCATACCCTTTATTTCATTACAACTTTGTTGTGTATTTATTATAACAGTTATACGAAAGAGGGATGTATAGAAGAAGGAAGTTCTCTTCCAGCTGGCTTGGCTGACTCTTCGCTCGAAACAGGACGAGCACCATTTCTCCTGCACACAAATTCGCATCATCGCACGGATTTCCCAACAGGTAACTGGATCAGACAGGCCTGTGACGCATGACTGGTCTCCCTGTGACGGCCAGCTGCGAGTAAATGGCCTCCTACACAGACAGCAGGTGCTGAAAGCGCTACTTGTGCACATAATGGGTGGAAGTGAGCAGAGGATGATGCCCGAGCACAGTGGCAGCTGTGTCTACCCCTTGCCGCAAACCAGATCTCACGTATACACAGAATTTTGCAAAAACGTCAGAAATTGTTCGGTCCAGCGGCCCTGACAGCTCCATGCTTTTTGAATATAGGATGTAGGAAATTTCTAGCTCGTCTGTGTGCTTTATCAACGTTTTGGTTCATCTTCCCTTTTGCCCGCCTGTTCCGCAGCGATATGGGAACGTCCCCGTCTTCTCGCCGTGTTGCCTTCTTTCCTGCTCAGCCGAGAAAATTCAAAGCAACTTCTTTTCCATGTCACATTTCTACCCAAGAGTACCCTGTTTTCTTTCAGGGATTTACTTCTTTGAGTAGACTGGTCTTTCCTATACATCCCCAGGAGTGTCTGAACTGGGGCAAGTTTGTCTATTTCACTTTCAAAGATGAAGGAAATAGGAAATGTGTTTCCTCTAACCTGCGGTAAATTTTTAATGGACATTTGAAATTCAGTGCTGAGGCAGTGTTATTTATTTAAGCTCGAGTTTCTTTTTCATACAGTAGAGGCTCTGGTTTGTTTTCTGGCCTCTGTGTGGTGGATTACAAAAGGTATCGACCGGCTGTTTGGCGGAGCAGCTCCACATTGCAATATTGCTAGAGTTGGATCAAACCTTTGTTTGCAAGACTTTTTCGGGCTGGAAAACAGGCTTGAGACGGGTGTCTGCTTTAGCTTAATGATGTCCCTTTACGCACAGCTCGAACTGTGTTTGCTGTGCATTGTGATGCTGTCCCCGCTTGTTACTGGCTCTCTTAGTGCTTCTTTATTTCGCTGCTATCATGTTACAGGTAGTTGCAGGTATAAGGGATTCATCATTTCCCGTTTGACCTCTGAAACTGGACCCTCACTGTTGCGCTGTCAACACAGGCCACCAATAGTTCTCCATCCTGACTGGACTGAACTGCCCTTCATCAGAAACCAGGGGACGTACAGCTTGTGTCCGTGTGACTTTCTGTCGCCCCCGTAGCTTGTCAGCGGAGGGTGTAATGGATGTAACGAATTGGCTGTGACTGCCAGGCTGGGGAAAGGGAACGAGGGGTAGTATGTAGTTGACCACCCTACTGTTCCGCAGAGCTAATAGGATCTTCTGTCCCTCATGCACCTACCCATGTAACAGCAGCAGCAGCTCTGGCCTCTCATTTGCAATGTTCTGCATCCTACATCCGGCACGTTCAAAATTGTTTAGCGCAGACACACACACTCATGGACACGTGCATGCGAATCAGGCTCTCAGGCAATAACGCAGTTATTTTTCAGTAAAATGATGACCTTGAACAGGTAGCAAAGCAGTGAGGTTCAGTTTCTTTCCTGTTATGCAGATGGGAACAATAAAGATCAAATCACCAAAAAAAAATTGTTAAAATGATGAAAACAGCTTCAAAAATGTGATGAATTGCCTTTTAATAATTTACAACTGTCTTGGTGGCTGCACTATATTACCTCTACACCCAGGTGAACATTATAATGAAGGAGAAATCACCTGGACAGTATGGACCCCCTGCAGTCTTGGGACCACCAAGGCAGGACCAATGATTTTTTAATGACATTTCGGGGCTCTTCAGCAAGACCCTTCAGCAAGGGGATGTGTCCTGTGAATGACCAAGGGTCAACATTCAAACACACGAGTAGCATTTCTCAACCAGGAGAAACCTACGGTGTCCAGTGGATCCCACTAGAGGGCTTGGGACCACTCTCCCGAAGTTGACAAAGGTACATAAGAACCCTGAAAAAGAGAAACCAGCAAGATGAAGCATCTGAGATACAGCTTGCAAATCAAACACCTGCTTTAACCATTTTCTCTGGTTGGCTGCTGGGCCGATGCAGCTCGCTGTGGCTCTAATTTTGGTAATATCCTACAACCCAGTTAAGGTAACATGTCCCATCCTTTGTTGTCAAGCGCATCTGTTTTTAATCCCAGCCGAGGCCGAGGAACTAAAGGGATCTGGTTTCGGGGAGTTGACTATGGCTGGAGAGCAGAATCATCTGCGGCAGCTGCAGCACATTATTCTCCTGCTAAAATCTGCGGCAGGTGTTTCACGGTCCCCACGCAGAGAGAGAGACAAACAGCAGTGCCAGACACATTGTCCACTCAAAGGCTGCTTGTCAATGACTTGATCTCCTGCCTAGTGGACCTGGGCCAGTGCAGTTCCAGGGCCTGTTTGCCCTCTTTTGTTTGCCTGATCCTGCGTCTGTTTGTAGCTCAGATATTACTGCAGCCAAAGCACACAGAGAGAACAAGAGAGTGAGGATGAAAATGAAATTGGGAGTGAAAGATAAGATCACAGCTATAATATTTCAATACGGCACCGAGGTGAACACCCGGCTCATGACAAGTGATGAAGGTTTAATAATCTCTTCTTAAAGCTCTAGATTCCAGTATATACAATATATATTGTAATATATGGTCACGCTTCCCGCACTTCGGTTTTTTTTTTCTCAATAGTCTTCAATTTGGTTATGTGCTGAGGGGTTTGTCACATATTGAGCTGCACGTTCTTACAAAATGGCAGAACTGTCTGCCAAGTTCACCGAATCCATACATATTCTGGTCTTTTTCCGATGCTCCTACAGCACAAGTAAACAGAACAGGAATTGTGGGTGGAGAATGGCTTCCAGGATAGACCTGGAGGTGCAATCGCTTTAGGAATGGCGTTTGAGGAATTCTACTAGAACAAAGGAAGAAATTAATGTTTGCAAGGACAGATAAGATTGTTTTCTGTCTATGTTATGGTTTCAGGACAAGGCTGCAGGCAAATTAGAAAGAGCTGCTCCTCATAAGTTGAAAGAGAACATAAGAAAACACACCGATCCATAGGGACTGTACCAATGAACAAGTAAGAACGAGGTTTATTGGTGTCACTTCATTGCAGAGGTAAAAATGATCTGGGGAAAACTAATAAATAATTATATGCTTTGGGAAAAGGTCGTGGAAACACAACACCAGTGACACTAACTTACTTTGAGTCAGCAGCAAATTGGAAGCAAGATTCTAAGTGGGGCCACTAACCTACAAACAAGTGTATAAATAAATATATAAAGGTAGGGTCAGGGTTAGAGTTTAGAGCTTAGGGTTAGGGTTAAAGGTAGGGTTGGAGGTTAGGGTTAGAGAGTGTTAGGGTTAGAGGTTAGTATATGAGGCATACTGTGTTTGATCGGCACACATTTCTGTCTCAGTTGCTCTGGCAACACTGTGCTCGGCTCCGGTGTTTGTTGTGAGGCTTTTGTTAGGGTTAGGGTTAGAGTTAAAGGCTAGGGATAGAGGTTAGGGTTAGAGGGTTTAGCGTTAAAGTTAGAGACAGTTAGAGAGGCTGCACTTGCAGAAGACATGGGACACCTTACTTTGTTGAGCAGATACAAGTCAGGAATGATCAGCAGTTTTTCAGAACACACAGGACAGAACTGCAAGCATAACTATAATACTGGCGTATTACAGCTGTAGAGAATTTCTTTAAGCCTACAAAGGTGCAACAACAATGAAATACAGAATGTGTGACATCATCGCTGATGGATAAGGAGGCTTTGTGGATTAAACCACAAATGTGCCTTAAAATACAGTCTGAAGTTACCAAGTGACTTCAGGACTTCTGGACGTAGGCCTGAACATAGTTCAGCAGCTTGTCATGCTCCCTAAGCACGCATGTAACCCGTCATGCTCCTTAAGGGCAGCCTGGAAGTTGGTGGTGGCAAATGATCCTGTTTCTGCTGTGACCTGCAGGCAGGATTTTCTTCCTTTTTACCAGGGACCGGGAAGTTTTCCAAGGTCTGCAGAGTCAGCAGGAGTTTGATGTGTCCATTCTGAATGGGTCCACAGCATATTCTCCTCAAAGGTTAAGTAACTTACATTGACAGTGTGTGCGCTGAGGGGGTGAAATGATCTCCGGACCCCTGTGCTTATTCTGCAGTCATTTTGCCTTTGAAGTTATGTGAATCTGCATAATGGCTTGTTGACCTGATTCTTGCCTTTTAATTCTAAATTTACACAAATTCCGCAACCGTCAGCTGAAAATATGAACTCTGACGGGACTTTTATTCTTCCTCATGGGTTATATACTTTGCTATGAACAGACACATTTAAGTTGCCTGTACAGACTTATAAAAACACCACTTGATGATGTAAAACAAAAGCAATGATAAATTAACTAAATATCAATTAACTTTGTATATAATGTATACTGCGGTCATGTAGTTTTTCTTTCTAATTCTGACACAATGCGAAGTCCTGGGACTCTTGTGAATTTAACTGTGTATTTATCATCTATAAATGGACATGGCAACAAAGAGAGGGACTGTGCAAATATTTGAATCATCATTTTACAATAATGCATTTCATCTGACTTATTTCAAGCATATAAAATGGTAAAGGATTTTGCTTTGTGTCCAGTAAAGGGATCCCGTCTTACTAAAGTCACTTTCAGACTTCAGTTTGAAGTACACCCCCAGAGTCTTCATTTATCACAGAATGATATGGATTCCCAAGAAACCAACACGAGCGTCATGTACACAGTATTTTCCTTCTGTCTTAGCTTTCCTTGGATGAGCCACTTTCCTATAAAGTGCTTATTTGCTTGCTGGTCATTTTTCACTTTATTACAAGGTTTCCTCAGTTCCCATCCCTCATTACTCTTCATCTAGCACACATCTCACTTGTATAATAGAGGTCCTCTCATCTACATGCTCTGTTTATCTTGTGAGGTTTTGCCCTACAGGGCAGCCCTACAATTTGCCCCTATAAATGGAACTCTGGAGCCGCTGGAGTAAACATGTGTGGCTTGTTGTCAGTTTTTCTTGTAATTTATTCTTCTCAGTGTGACTCATAACTTTGCTCCCTCTTGCTGTCACTCCGAATTGACCCTCTCCTTTGCACACGCTGTGGTTCACCACAGACATATTAAGGCCAGTTGCATAGAACGCCAGCAGACCCCCGATACGGCACTGAGGTTGTATTTATGATAAATGTTTTATCTCCCCTCCACTGATGCAGATAATAATGGGATTTTATTAGACCTGCACAGATTGGAGGACAGTGAATGTTACCCTTGAGAAGTAGATGCACTGATAGCTGCCTCTTCCACAGGTGGAGACACAACAAACACAACATATTTTTCGCAAGTCATATTCACTTGTTGACAGCCGCCTTCCCTTCCTCTCGCTGACCCCATAATTTAACTGAAGCCTTCAGCAATGATGGGTCCTTTCCAGTAAATGCCCCCATTCTTTGAAGAATCCATAGCTACAGACTGCCAGTGCTGTTGGTGGGAGGAGAGGCCAGATGGAGCCACCACTGAATCCTCTTGATGTTCCACTGGAACACTGAATGTAGGAGATCAATGTTCTAAACATCTTAATTGATGACCATAATGACCAGTCAACTCCCACTGATGACTGTAATGACCAGTTTGTTCCAGTTTTTTTTGGTGCTTGTTTTCATGCCATCCTTTCTAAACACAAAATCTCCACTCAGGATAGATGGTTGAGAATGTTGTCATGGAAAAGCCTTTGGGACCGTCTGATTCTGCCTTACTTCATGTTCATCATACATCTCATTTGGTCTCAGTGTACAGAGTCTGACTGACCTCTAGTCACATCACTACTTGCTTCCAACATTTTTCCCATGTGAACTTGCTGAGATACGCATACATGTTTCTGAAAATGAAGGTCCCTCCAAGCATCTGACCCGTACGCAACCATTGCTCCTCTGGACGGCAATTTCTTCAGCTGCTGCAGAAAGCCCAGGCTCACCTTCTGTCCGTTTAGGCTAGAAGCTACGTGACTCACTACTTCTGCACTCAAGACCATCACACTCACTACATGTTGGCAAGAGTGAGGTGTGTAGAAATGGATCCTTAAGTGCCAGACAGGACTCACATGGACATACATTACCACACACGTGTGTATAGAGATATACCAGGGGGCACATTATAGACGTGGTTTCAAACAGAGCCCAAATTGCACAGTTTTGAGCATCAAAACGAGGCAAAGAGTTCTATCCACAATATTTTTCCAACACAGCAGTTAAGCCCGTTTATAACGGCATTTGGAGCTCTGGCTAAAGACCTGCAACTTGAAGGTCATCAGTCTGAACTTCATTCCTTGATCTTACTATTGTATGTAGGAATAAAGAACTTGCCCTCGATAACTGCTGGGTAAAAATAACAAGTGGGGACAGATCTTGAGAACTGATTTGCTTCAAATATCAGCTAAGTGAAATACGATTGTAAGTGATTAATTATACAATTATTGTTTGAAACCTGTAATTATTTCTGCCTCTTTTCTGCCCGTTTCTCTGTAAGCATCTCCCTTTTCCTGTCTTTCCTCCAATCCTGGCTGCTCTGTTTTTGCGAGAAACAATCGCTGTGTTTTCTGTCTGACCGCCTTGCACGGCTGCGGTCAAAGACGGAGAGAGATGGAGAGCGGCGAGGAAGACGGACGGAATGATGGGGAAGGAGGAGAGTCAGTGGGACACAAAGTTGATCTGTGTCTCGTTTCCCTGCTTTCCGAGGACCCGGGTGAAACCCCAGCACTCCTGGGTGGGGGAACATCTCGCAGCCTGGAATGAACACTCCTTTTCACATGAAAAAACAGTGTGGGAGACCTCTAAAATATACATGTTGATGTTCACGTTTCATTTATTTCTAGGCAGCATCCTAAAATAACTACTGCAGTGTCCACTGGGGAGCAAACATGCACAGAGAGGGAAGGACGGAGAAGTGAGTGGAGAGAGAGAGGCAGACGGAGCTCCTAAATGTTCCCGATTCAGATTTATCGCTCAAACGGAAAGACGCTACACACCCCTTCAGCACATCTCACTGTCCCAGGCTCCTGACATGGTCACACTAACACTCACTCAGCTTGTCCTGGTCAGAGTTGCCAGCGTCCAGAGCCCACGCTGGGAAAACACAACCCGGCAGGACAGTGTCACACACATATGGACAGAAACATAGGCAGAACGCACAACGCTCACAAACACTGGGCCTGATTCGAACCTGGGAAGCGGCAATGCTACCCGATGCACCACCATGCTGCCCCCCTCAGACTAACAGAACAACTGTGATAATGCAAATGTACCAGTATTAAACATCTATTCCTAAACGCGATTATCTTACTGTTTTACTGGTTTTTCATTTATTGTTCGGCCTGCTGAACGTCAGCAGTGGACGTATCGTCTGTCATTTACAAAGGTGGATTGTGCATGAAAAAACTCGGGGGGGGGGTTTGTGTTTGGCGGTTTGGCGAAGAGATCGACAGGGAGCAACGGCCTGTGGAATTCAGAAGTGATGTATCGGTGTCTTTTATCCGATGCGATGCAGAAGGCATCTTGGTCAGTTTAACGTGATGGGACACCTTCTGAACATTCGCTCCCTGGACTCATTCAAAACACGACAATGTGGTGCAAACTCACTTTTACTGGCTGCTGTGCTTCACTCAGCACTCCTTCAAATTAAAGTCAAACCACATGACATTTAGAACTGGGAAACAGAGGAGATATTTTTAGGCTTATTTACACTGTGAGAACATTGGACATAATCTAACGCATGAAACTCATCTCTGAAGATGAAACAGGGACTTAAATAACAGGAATTTGCTGTGGCTGTACTTTGTATGGCAGTATTTTTCTGCAATCCTAGAAACATATTACGTTTCCTGCTAAGCGCTAATTTAGTGAGATGTTCATTTGTTTCCTTTTGCCCTTTTTCTCCTTCTGTCGACATTCAGCTTGGCCACATAATTCCTCCGTGGGAATGAATTTAGCTAATCTTGCTCCCCGCAGACCTGCCCGCCGTGGCAAAACTCATTTCGTCCCCCGGTCTGACGCTGGGGGTTTCAGACTTCTTGAAAACAGTGCGAAGAGCCAGGACTGAACATCATGTTGCGTAATGTCATGTGTTTCACATGCTGTTTGGATGTTTCATGCACTTATAAGCTTTGCATCTTCTCAGAGGATTGTCTTTGGTCAGTGATGCCATTTCCATTGAGGACTCAACACCTAAAACGTTTATTCCACTTTCATTCCACCACTGACGTTTCTTGTACACCAGAAACAGAAGCAACATGTTTTATTCAGTCCACAACGTCTATCGTCCTTCACTGCCAGTTCCCAAGTACCCAGTCGAGGACCTAGATACCATTATTCTTCGCCGTGGTCGTCCCTCCACTGCACTCATCCACATTCCAGCCCGCTTAACAAGACATTTAAGCTAAATTAACCTAAGTTTCTGTAAATTTCTTTTTCGTTTTACCGGCACATTGGCTGGTGATTTGCAGGGAAAAGTGGGGCTATCCTGCATGGCCCATCTTCTGAAGGACTGACAACACGTCTTCACTACATTCTCTCCTAATTCCTGGACAAAATCCTTTATTACGTAACTTGTCATTCAGTTATGCAGCCAGACTTCCTTTCAGAGGGAAAAACTGCCTGTGATTCCTGGTGGTCTGGTGCCTTCTGGAAGATCTCAGTGCTTAACTGTGATTTACCCTGCTGTGTTCAGGCTTCCTCTGACTCCTGGCTTCATTTTCACTGCAAATACATTAAATGAACTCATTTCTCCAGGTTTCAATTTCTCATTTTATCTACATAAACACCATGACCTTATGGCTTCAGGTTCTCAATTCCAGGTCCTTAACCAATGTTCTCACTGAAGGGGGATTCTGAGGATGACACGCCTCCTTGTCTGTTTTTGCTCTCGACTTGCTCTCGTCTGCTTTGCTGCAGGTTCAGTCCCTCATTCAGTAAAACTAAAACATGTTATTAACATTTCATGATACAGACCAGCGACGCATCTGCTTTCCAACTCAGCACCTGTGCTGACATGTTGGAACGAATGAATACGCAGGTTTGCAGACCACATTAGACAGTCAGCGAACTGAAAGAAGGAAACAAAACAGAGTCCTGAAATATGTTGGAATGTCGATAATTTTGTGTGTTTGTCTTGGCAGCTCAAGGAAACGTATCATCAAGGAGCCTCCGCTATGGGAAAAATGCATTTTTCTTCCCACTTGTTCCGATCTGGCAAAAATGCAGATGAAATCTGTGGCTAAAGCAGCCTATGATTCCTATGGACTTCAGTTCATTTTCAGGACTGAGTCCACTGAGCTGTTGGAGGCACTTTTACAGGATGGTACAGATGCTGGGGTGTGTTTGCCAGATTTGTTCTATCGCAGCCAGGAATGGGGATGTGAACCACGGGTGGAAGAACGAGGGGGGGTGATTTGAGATGCATGGCACGTGGGGTCAGGATAACCATCTCCTCTGTACCCCTGTGGTGCGCAGCTTTCACAATCATCCATCACCACAGTGAGAGAAAGAGAGAGACTGAGAAAAGGAAAGAGAGGGAGGGAGGAACCGAGGGGCGTGAGGTAGACAGGGGGGCGCAGGGTAATGCAAGAGGATGCACGGCGTCCTGGACGTGTATGGGAGTTTTAGAAAGGTTTGGGAAAAGTGCTTTGTCGTTTTACGAAGGGCATGGGCGGAAAATGTGCACAGGAGAGAGCCGGTTGTTTTCCAGTTGGCCACAGAGGAGGAGGAATGGAGCAGTAAAACATTTGGCCATCGGTGCTGTGTGTTTGTTTCTCTCTCCACAGCTGATTTCTGCATTGACTTGTAGCTGTTTTACTGACGTTTTGTGGATGAGCTGATTTGTTTGTCACACTCAGTGTGTTCTGGTGCTTTTTATTTTTGTCAGACTCAGGCCTTGATGACAATTCCTCCCATCTTTGATTTACAGGACAGGAAAGTTAGGTAGAGGGGATCGAACCAAGATCCAAGACCACAGTCTGTAGGTGGTGTAAAGATTCAGTGTTGCATGCTGTATAACAGCGCTGCTCAGGAACAGGACAGGAAAGTACATGACTAATTTCTCTCAGACACACACACACACACACACACACACACACACACACAGACATCTACCATGCAGGACTTTGTGGCGTCTGTGCACCAATTACTGAGATCATATCGGTG
Organism: Arapaima gigas; assembly: GCA_900497675.1. Classification (NCBI taxonomy): domain Eukaryota; kingdom Metazoa; phylum Chordata; class Actinopteri; order Osteoglossiformes; family Osteoglossidae; genus Arapaima; species Arapaima gigas. The sequence continues at coordinate 163,153 of UFQX01000130.1, read as the reverse complement.
TCCTGTCAGCAGCTCCCAAATGATGACATGTCAGTCCCAGTCAGACCTTAGTGGAAGAAGAGAGGTAAAAAAAAGAAATAACAGCACCCCGTGGTTCACCTGATGCACCAGAACCTCCCCACACGGTGTCCAAACTCACAGTAAACCATAACGCAGAACATTATAATGAGTGGGGCCAGAAAGAGGAGGCGGAGCCTTTGTTAGCCACAAAAAGAATACTAATGCTAAACTGGCTTCTTTTTAATTTTACTCCCCAGCAAACTGCAGTAAAGCTCATTCCCATCATAGTATTGACTCCTTTATCTAAGCTGACTGGATAACTTTGTTGGGAGCAATTATTTACCTATCTATACAACAAAGCAATGCACATTAAACACGCAATACAGGCAATTTAAGTTCCCTGTTTCACCTGAAACACGTTTGAGTTGTGGGAGGAAACCAGAGCGCTTGGAAGAAATGCACTCCAGCTCAGAGGGAACATTCAAACGCAGCATCGACTGAGCGGGGATGCAAATCATATCCGATCATACACTTCACACACACACACACACACACACACACACTCAGGCATCACCATTGTCTGTCACCAGAATATGAACTTAAGGCCACTGACTTGATGGGATTTCAGGGGAGCTTTTCCATATTTGTAAACTCTGCAGAGACTACAGGCTCACCTGAGTGTGCCACTCCAAGTGTTGCAGGTATAGATGACAGAAGTTATCGCCATTTCTTCACTCTTTGCCATTTCTCAAGTGTGGAAGGCCTGCAGGCTTCTTTAAAACCCTCAGGTGTCATCTGACAAAAGGTGTCTTTTTCATCGCTTCCAAGCGTTCCTCGCAACGACCTCACACACAAGTATGGAAATATACTCATATTCCCTCACACACAAACATGCAGACTCACCTCACCTCACCCCACCCCACCCCACCCCACCCCCAAATGCACTAACAGGGACACACAGTGACTGTAAATGAGCCCACGTCTCTCCTCTGTGTCCCTCAGGTGAGCAGTTCAAGGAGGTGTGTGTTCAGACAACTGAATGCTGTATGGGTACAGCAAACTCCTGTAAACACTTATCTAAACATAGTGGTGTTGTTTGGAGATGATGATTAATAAATTTTAATATGCTTTTCAAAAAAATCAGAAGGACCCAGGGTGCAAATTCAGGGCAGTAAGTGAATCAGTTGCTATGCTATTGACTGTCTTCACATCATAATATGCTTAAGTATAAAGGCAACATCCATTGTAGAATCAGTTCATCGCGGTGTTTTATCAAATAGCTGTGGCAGTTAATTGTGACGTCTGTCTGCTGAGGACTCAGTCCTTTGGCCTCTATGCCCCCCGAAGGCCATAGGGCTCCAGTCCGAAGCCAGAGAGAGCTTCACATGTGACTCGATAGGGCCGCTCTTTAAAAGGACCGAAGGTTAGGCGTCTTCTTTCAAAGTCTCCATTACAACAGCGTAAAGAAGAAGACATGAAAAAGAGTGCGAAGCAACAGTCGCGCAACAAAGGAGTGGAGGAAATGAGAGATTCTTTCATTTGCATGAAAAATTTGAAGGGATTCGGAAAGGATGGTTGTTGTGCCAGTTGAAATTTGTGCCGAAAGAAAATGCAGTATTTCATTTTCAGAAACGTTTGTCTACAGTTATTAAAACATGTATTACAATGTTTCCTTCAGGAAGAAACTTTACGATGGCACCGTTTGGTCAGGAAATTAGAAATTGCTAGATAACTTCCATTGTAAATGAATGTGTTCATATGCAGAAGGACAAAATGATCAAAGTCTTACTAGTCCTTCTTGAACGTCTTGGGCTGGATAGGGGGTGGAATGTGGTTTGAATAGGGTGGAATTTGGATGAACATCACCTGAGCAGGTGAAGGACTGAACAGGGAGGATCAGAAATGATGTGTGAGTCCTTGCATAGAGGAAAAGGTGATCTCAGAGCCTCCTCATAACAGCATGATCTCAGATGAGGTCACATCCATGAGGAGTTACGATATTCTTCCATCCTCTATGTCACCGGTAAGATCCCTGAGACATTCACAGAGGGATGGAGACACCTCACAGTTTAAGGCACTTGACTAAACTACCCGAAATTTGTAATGGTTGGGTTAGATTTTGGTTACAGGCCCCATGAGATGGGAGCTGGTGTCCTTCATTCCAGACCAGTCTTTTCTCCCCTTTTATTTTTCCTCTGGTCCTAACTGTCTACAGCTATTTTCACACATGAACATGGGTTCATTTGACGCCAACGTCTGGTTTGTTTTAATCCCTGTGAAAAAAGAATTTGGTACAAGGAATCACACCAGAATCAGCAATGTTTCTAGTGTAGAAATAGAAGAAAAAGAAAAAGAAAAATGCGATACAGGAATTATCTCCGATTGTCTGCTATGGGTCTGACTGAATATTCCACAACCTGGTACCTGCAGTCGTTTTTCTGAACTGTTTCTTGTTGTCCAAAGATTAATGTTTACTGTACACTGTAATATTTCTGAATAACGTCACCCTCCACTGGGCTCAGAAGCCACTGCATTTTACTCTAGATGTTCAGCTTCAGGATGGGTCTGAAGAACCTCCCCGTGGGGCCTAGGTTTCGTGTCGGTCTGTAGGAGCCAGGCAATGAGCTACCTGGGGTTTAAGCATGAAACCTATTCGTATCCATAGTCACATCCAGGAGGCCCACCACACTCACCTGGCTGTCTCTGGCTTGCCGGCTTGGACCACAGTTTAGGCCTAACCAGAAGGTTCTGAAACCAGTATTAGATACTATGGATGTAGATAAGACACACTCATAATCCTTACAAGTACAGCAGTTTACTCACCCATCATTTAAGTCTTTAGAAAAGCCGCTCGACCTCTAAAGGGTTCCTTTCAATCAGAGTGTTATTAGAATCACAGATTTTCATATTACATGAGCAGCACTGATGTCTAGAATTTTGCAGTAAGGAATACTGATGTCGCTCATTGTTGTTTCTGGCAGAAGGAATAAGCTGACATTAGTAAGATGCAATAAACAATTCTTCGGTGGCAAATGCTATTTTTAGTTCATTAATCATATGAGGACGAGGCATATTGACTCTTCCTCCCTTTATTATTATTTTGGGCAGACGTCTCGTCTTTAAATCACACATCTCTGCAGCTTTAAAAAACAACAGAAAGACTTGGAATCCAAATCTGATAAATCACAAATTGGATAACTTGACCAATAAATTACTGAATAAATATAGAAACAAGTGTATTGTAGGTTGGATTGCATTGTCAGTGGAGTCTAACAGCAGGTGCCGGACACCTTGAGGGACTGAACATTTAGAGGATTATTGCTAATAAATCAGCTGCGGCAGGGATAGCTGGGAAGGTTGTGGTTTGCACAGAAGGAGGCGAGAGATTTGAGCGAGAGGACGATCATTTTATTTATACTTAATCCCCTGATTTGTCTGTTGGCAAGATTTCCAGTGAGCAAACACTGCTGGGGTCACACAAACAAGGAAGATACTAAGACTATCAGAAGTGCTGATTTCTTCCTGTTATGTAGACAAGGAGCAGGGTGCACAGGGAAGGAAAAGAAGGTGAAGAGCCTGAAATAAGGGAATGGAGGCCAAGATGAGATGATCATTAATGGTGAATCTCAGGAGATTTTGCATCCGGGCCTTAAAAGGAGAGCGTCTGCAGCAAAGCTGCTCAAACCCTGGAGGTTATGTTGCACTTGACAGAAATGCGGGCTGAGTGGTGGGTCCGGCGCAGTGCAAACACCTCATAAACTGACACGCACGCTTTGGATATCTTTGCAATCAACTTGGCAGAAGATGGAGACATCATAAGTTTCTCTGGGACAAAAAAGCTCCATGGCATGAGAGAAGAAATGCGGTTTTCCACCTTGAAAAGTTTTGTCGGATTATTGAGCTTTTCTGGTTGAAAGAAAATGGTGGCCGAAAGCGTACGACAGTGTTTTCACAAATGGGTTAATGTGAGACTCAGAGACACCTCACATATCATAGCATTAATGAGCAGCAAAGTATCTGACTAGAAGGTCCACAGTGACTAAGCTCCTTGTTAGAGCGGCGAAAGAAAATAGCTGCATGCTAAAAGCAACAGTCTAGAGTGTCTGTCGAGTGCACAGCAAAATGTCATCGGATACAAGATCAAAATCATGAAGGTGCCTTTTGGATGCCAAGATATCAAAGTTTAAATTTATATTGTTTGGTTTGCACTGAGAATTTAAGACAAACCTCACAGCTCAGCTCAGCTCAGCTTGCTATAAGACTCTTTTTCAATGTGATTTCTCAATAGAAGCTCCTCAGAAGGAGGTAGGCCTTTCTCTTGTGTACATAAGAAGGGGCTTCACATCAAGGTTCTTGCGGAGACAGCAGCTTCAGCTGCGTCGCATTTTGCAGGGTTGTTTTCAGGAGAAAGCAGATCAAATCAGGATGGACAGACAGACTGATAACAGCAAGTTGAGTCATCAAGGCGTTTGGAAATATTTTTCAATTGTTGTTAAAGGTCCAGGAGAGGTCAGAGATCCAGCAGACTTTTGGCGGCTCAGTGTATCAGCCTCTCCATGTCAGACAGACATTTTTACATCACTGTTTATGATCTGATCCACAAGGCAGCCGATGCATTGGCTTCAGTCGACATGCTGGTGTGACGGTCAGTAAATCACTGCGTCAACTGCGTCGCTGCCCGTGTTGATTTTCATTGCTATCTTCATCTACCCTTTTCCTCCAACCGTGAGGGGCAGGACAAATGAACTCTTATATCCGGACGTACATTTAAACTGACTAATGTGCTGAGAGACAGTCAACAAGCATTAGCATCAAGAGCGCTGAACCGTCTAATTTGCTGGAAAGGTTCTGTTGGAAAGCGATGCACAGGAGACACCCGAAACTGCACCCCAGGGGGTGGTGATCAACAAGGGCAAGTCCTTTGTGCTGGTTAACTGTAGTTAATTTGGAAGAAGTGTTTTCTGAAGCTAATACAGCAATATCAGACCCGTGTCTGCTGGCCTTGCCTTTATTGTGCAGTAGAAGGAAGCATTGGCCCACGTTTCTGTGAAATTTGGCTGAAAGAGCTTTTTAAAATAATAAACCTGGGACCCACTGGGGACCATCCTGAAAGCTGAGCAGGGATGGTGAGGACTTCTCTGACACTGGTCTCCATGTGGGAGTATAGGAACCCCCCACTGGTTGTGGATTCCAGAGCCTATGCCCCTGTGCTATGACAACTAGAGGACATGGACTTGACAATTCAGGGCAAATCCATGGTTCTTTACTTCTCACTTCGGGGGGAATTACTGTGGACATCAAAGCTCAAATAAGGGCTTTGTGGCAAGTAGATGTTTGTTGGTTGTGTGTGTGTGAGGGGTGGCATGGTGTCCAGCAGGGGCATCCAGGTGTGTGCGCGTGTGTGTGTGTGTGTGTGTGTGTGTGTGTGTGTGTGCAGTGTTCTATACGTGGTGAGTCCAGAGTGATGTGCGAGTGAAACGCGGTACTAATGATCACAAAGGGTCCTGTATCCTGCGAACATAAACAGGCCTGGATGAGATGCTGCATCTCATGACTATATGTGTAAAAGCCCAGGAGGGGTGGGTAGCTGCTGGTGTTTGGACCCCCAGAGGTTTATTTTTCTCCCTCACATCCTGGTTGGAAATTTTTTGTTTTCCTCTCCTCAGCTGGCAGGTTTACTGTTTTGCACTTATACCCGGTGTAGTTGTTCTCATTAACATTTAAAGGTTAGCTTTAGCTTCACCATATACTTGCTTTCTGTTCCATTATCCTAATCTCTCTCTCTTGTGGATGTTCAGCTCTGAGTCACTATGTGAGAAGAAGCCTCTATAAAAATAAATTGAACTGAGTTGAAATGAATTATATTTGTTTTTTTCCTTTACAAAAAACGAGGAGAAGGAGCTTATGTATGAGGTCTGTTTGGACCGATTACATTCTGGGTTTTTGCTGGACATCACACAGCGAACATTTAAGATGGGGTGAAGTTCCAGGTTGAAGGTGGGGAGGGGGCGAACAAAGGAGTCGATCAACTCCGGTGTTCACCTCCTTGATCTCCACACAATCCAATAAGCCATTAAGTTTTAATTGATCTTGTCCACACTAAACATTTGCATTTAAAAAAAGAGAAAAACACAGAGAAGATAGGATCCCAACTTTGTGAAAGGAGGAGAAGAAAGCAGTTGGGCAGCATTTACGGGAACTAATGGCTTCAAAAACTCTCCAGGACCATCGGTCTGATCAATAGCTATTCTAAAACTGTCCAGAAGATTCGTGCCTGAAGGTCCAGTGTTTGTTTCAAGTTAAATTGATCAGTAACCATTTGAATAGGTTTCTCAGATTTCAGATAATTTACAGAGAGAAAGACAAATGTAAATATATACGTTAGAATAATGACAGGAACAGGCAGGTGTGTTTTTTTGGCGAGGCTGTGAAACACGATTGCAGAGATTTAAAATGAGAGGTGTGACATGTGACAGTTTAATAGTTCTGGAATGAATGCATTTGAACAAAATCTTCTCAGATGGTTGATTGGTCTGTCATCTATTCTTTCTTTCTCTATCACTTAGCATTAGTCACGGTCTTTCCTGTGGACCTCATTACCTTAAGTGTTGTGTTTTTAAAAGCTCACAATTCTGCCTTTTGTTACATCTGTGTCTCCCAGAAGTAGTTGCCCATATCTTGCATGCTGCTCCCTTCTGTCACATCTGTCCACATCCCAGCCCAGGGCAGAGTCAGGTTACACCTGTGTTCCTACCTACAGCAACGAGGCAACAGGACCCATCGCCAGCGAGTTCTTGAGGAGCTGAGGTTACTGCCCATCCGCAGTGAACGTTTGTTGCATATTGTCGGTCGTACAGACAACCAAACAGCAGCTCCTACCTCCTCACTGTAGACCCCCCTGTTATCCATGCTCTTCCATGGCTCTGGTTGCTCAGCACTGCAGAGCGGATGGCAGACGACACTGACAGAGAGAAGAAAGTAGAGATTTGTTGGGTCACTGACATTACGCGCTGCGATTATTGTGCAATTTCACTATCAACAATTTCCATTTCCCACTTTGGATGCGGCGCTTCATTCTACTCCGCCACGTGCCTCTGCTGTTAAGCACATGTTCACGTAGCAGGGCTGTGTTAATTGAGCACTTGTTTGTTCTGCTATATTTGATGTCTTTAGTCACTTGGGTGGAAAGGACAGAGGTTAAAGATCTTTGCAATTAGAAGCAAACATGTCTTCTGTAAGATGCTGGCGACAGCAATGACCCCCCGTGACAAGACAATGCTCTCTGGGGCAACAGCGGCTCACCTGCTCCCAGTCCGGGTTCCGCACATGCTCATTTACAGCTCCGATGAGCCCCCAGAGTGTGCTTTCATTTAACAAGGTAATTATAGGCACAGGGGGACGGGTTGAGGAGCACTGGGGGGGCTGCCGCATGCTGCTAGTTTGAAAGCTCACTATTGGAGAGAGATAATCAGAAGACAACAGGACATCGGCAACCCACAACGGCAGACCCCCCCTATTCTGCCCCCTCCTCCCTCCTCCTTCTGCCCATCACATGCCCAACCACACTGACCACACTAACCACAGACGTTCATTATCTACCAGACGAAGTGGTGACCAGCAATTCGGCTCCACAGACCACAGAACTACAGGTGACTTCAAAATCATATGAAGCACAGGCACTTTCACATGGTTTACACAGAGAATATTCTTCACGACAGGGTGAAATTGTTGGCTGCTGTATGAAACAGAGCAAACGTTTATGTTTTAGAAAACAACCATTACGTCACAGAGAAGAACTACAGCTGGAGGCATCCAGATAAATGAAAAAGTGCTGGATTGGTGGTCCAGGACTGTTAGCAAGAAAGAAACATGGTCTGTGAGGCACCAAGACCTCCATCTCCTCCATCTTCTCTGTCTCCAGTTTCCTCCACAGCACAACAGCTGCTTACAATCTCAGTCAAACACGTTCCCACCTCCCTGGGACAGAAGGCAGCTGCTCAGTGATCTTCTTTCTGCCGTCTAACACATCAGGGGAAATAATCTGGGGCACAGAACATCTAGCAGAAAAAATCCTCCTGGTTTTAAGCATTCTGTGAGTGACATTACAGACAGGGGGCGCCGGCCAGAGAAGGGAGGCAGCGTGAAATAGGGAGATGGAGAAAAGCAATGACCGGAGAAAGACCTTATATTGGTGCAGGGCTCATATCTGCAACCATCCAGCTGTGTGGCGTAAGCAGCTTAGACTTGCCGTTTGCCGCAGCCCAACCTCACAGCGTGTCCTGTCTCAGAGACTTAGCTGCGATGGCAAAGCAAGGGAGAGTGAGGACTGCACACGTAGACATGGCGTTATACACGTTCACAGCCCTGTTTGTTCGGTGTTTGCACGTTTACCTGCTGTTCATATCCGTTGCACTCCGTTTGTCTTTGCGGCGAATGTATCCACTTCAAACAAAATCACTAGCATCACAGCAAACCCTGTTCTGTCTGCTGAGGATCTGCAGAAGAACAAGGAGGAAGTGACAGAAGAGAAATGAGCGAGATGCTCCTGTTTCTCCGTTTCTCTGCAAGGTGCCTTCATCTCTGCTGGCTCTGTTCCCACAAAAAATTGGAGTCCATGCAGAGTTTGTTTGCCGCCGTTAGAACCAGAGGTAGTGGAAGCGGCAGTAGGTCACTAGATTAAGGAGACTTTCTCTCAGTGAGAAATAATTGTATTTCTCTTCAGGAGTATCTTGTGGATGATTGTGACTGCAGTGTCTCATGGTTTGGGTCTGAGGTGCTGTTGTTGTTAAGGAGGAGGGTGACGCACGGCCAGCCGCTCACTGTCCATCACCCCACTGTGTCCACAGGGAGTGTCAACAGGACCGCGGTCATCCCAGCATTCCTGCGGACCCCTGCCGTGATCCAGCCCCACCTGGATATGAAGCCGTTCCTTCAGTTCCCCCTGGAGACTGCAGCCCCCCACAGCGTTGGGCTCTTGCACAGCTTCAGTCCGGTGAGGGTCAGCGGTGAGGCCTGGGTGTCAGATCTTTTGCAGAAACCAGAAGACCTCTGGTTTTCTCACTCTATGTTGGAATTTTAGAGATGATTAAACACAGGGAGAAGTAGAACACAATACATAAAATTCTTTGTTTACGCAATAAAACAAACCTTTGCCCTCCTGTACACCCTGAACCTAAATGGCAAGAATAACAATCAGATTGACAGATTTACATTATATTTATTTCATTTATGCTTTTGTCCAAAGCAGCTTACAGCAATTTACCAACTTACACACTTTTGTACATCAGCGCAGGGTAAGTATCTTGCTCAAGGGTATCACAGCAAGAGGTGGGATTCAAATCCACGTTCCTTCAAATCCAGAGGCGGCAGCTTTAACAGCTTAAATAATATTTGGACAAGAATGAAGAAACAGTTGCAAACCTTCAGGTAGAAATAAGTGACTCGAGGCTATAAGCATAATAATCATCTATCTAAATGTGTTCGGAGTCAGATAGAGCTGCGCTGATGGAGACCAGATATGGCAATACAGCAAAGACATCTGCAGAGGAATTTGGCAACGTGTGTCTGACGTCTCCGAGGGTCAACAAATCCATCGTGTCTCTTCCCCAGTAGGTTGTAGGGAGAGCATTTCTCCACCTCCTTATGATGAGGGGATGTGGGATGTGAAGGACAGGGCCATGTTTTAAATGAATAATGAGAAAGGTGTCCAGCAGAGTATGTTGTGGGAGGCTGCACTCTTCCTGCTCCTGCCGTGTGCCTGTTGACATAAGACAGAAACAACTCATTTTTGAAAAGTCTCTGAGGATGACTGGAAAAAATTTCCTCAGTCTTAGACTTTGTTGTAGATGCTAGTATATATGATGAGGTCCACAAGACCCTGAACCAGTGTCCTTAACCCAGGTCACAGCACTGTCATTTACCATCAGATTGTGCCAGTCAAGAAAGGAAATAGGACAGATGTAGTTCCACAGGCGGACAGAAGAGGGAGCCATCGCAGGGAGTTTGAGGGAAGAACTGAAGGACAGTGGGGAGTGTGGGCAGCGGAGGAGTGTGTGTCGCTTCCATTTCACACATAACGTTGTAAACAGGGAGTCTCACAGCAGAACAAGCAGAACACACAGGGCGCAGGTGTGCACATTCACACAAGTGAGTGTTCAGGCAGGGGATGGAAATGTGGTAGGGAACGCGGACCCCTCAACCGCAGGTACCACCATCACGCTCTTACACCAAGACAGGGTGGTTCAGCTCTCAGGCTGGAGCCAAGCAGATGAGCACAGGAGAACTTCCTGGTGATGCTGTGCTCACCTGCCCACATGGAGTGCAATTGGATAAAGTTTTACTGTCAGAGGCGTGAGCGCAGACTGGCTGGCTGCCAGTGATCCCTCGGGGGCCAAGATTACTTTTCATTTGCTTTTTATTGGACATGTACAGAACATGAAACTTTGCAAAGAAGATGAAAGATGAAGAAGATGGATGTGAGCCACTCATCTCCACACAGACGAGTAGCTGTTCCAGAAACAGCCACAGTGGGGAGCTGCTCCTTGTTCCTGCTAGCAGAGGGAGAGAGAGTGAGGGAGGGGTGGCAGAGAGGGAGAGGGAGGAAGGGAGGCAGAGAGAGCGAGAGGGAGAGGGGGTTAGGAGGGAGAGGGCAAATGAGGGGAGAGAGAGGTGGATAACCAGGAGAGGGAGAGAGAAGGAAGGTGGGCCAATGAAGCTACACAGTCAAGTTTCAAAGAGGTGGGAAATAGAAGCATTGAAGACTCTGCATCTTCAAAGAGTTGGTAATAATTGAGACTTCAGAACTGAGAGAGGGTGACACACACACACACACACACACACACACACACACACACACACACACACACACAGAGAAAGAGAGAGCAATAAAGAAAGATCTACAGACACACAGAGTTATATATTTATATACACTGTAGAAGAGGCAGACAAGAGCGAGTGAGCAGAGACAGGTACACAGACAGCTAGATAAAGAGGTGCCCAGAGAGGTACACAGACAGGTACAGAGACAGATACAGAGACAGCTAGACAAAGAGGTGCCCAGAGAGGTGCACAGACAGATACAGAGACAGATACAGAGACAGGAAGACAAAGAGGTACACAGACAGGTAGACAAAGAGGTACACAGACAGGTAGACAGACAGGTGCACAGAAACGTACACAGACAGGTGGACAGACAGGTACACAGAAAGGTACACAGAGAGAGGTAAATGCAGCTCAGAGGCCAAGCAGCCACCCCTGGTGACAGGTGAGTACAGGTGCTGGACTCAGTGGGGCTGATCTGGGCTTCCTGAAGGCATCTTGATCAGACGGTGATATTTTGAGAGGTGAATGAGCCACTGGATGCTGCTGAGAGCCAGGAATTCAGGGCTGGGAGAAATGTTACGAATTCCTGCCCACCTATTGCTCCCCCACAGCAGAGCGGAGACTCGCACAGAGTTGGACCTCAGCTTGGAGGAGCAGCAGAGGCTTGGCTTGGTGGAAAGGAGACTAAGTGATGGAGGGAGGGAGGGAGGGAGGGAGGGAGGGAGGGACTGGAGGAAAGTGTAAATATAGCCGCGAAGGGCTACATAGATTTTTAACTGCTCTACTGGCCATGTCGCTCTTGTGCTGTAGCAGATGTTTTTGGAGTGCTGCTTCAGATGGGCCTGTCTGCAGGATCCGGCACTGAAGAGCCTGGATGAAGGTGGTGGACCCCTACTGTGCACGTGAGAGTAGGTTATGGTTTGTCTGGGAATAGGTTGACACTGAAATGGTTTCTAGCTGTGTGCTAAACTCAGTGGAGGTGACAGGTGAAGGAGCTGCAGGTGAGGCTGTAAGGTGGGATGGTGGCTGTGGGGACCCACGTGAGGGGAAGGCAGAATGCTGTGTGAGGGTTAGAAATCAGCTTGTACAAGGAGACCCAAAGCTCGGATTTCTGGATTGCTTGGTATCATGAGCTCTGGTGCCCTGTGCATGACATCTTTTTTGCTCCAAGCAGCAAAAAATAAGACCCTGGGCAACACTGGTAAATTGAACCAGACCCACAAACTTTTTATGCATTTCTGCTGATCTACAGCATCTAGGTTTCTCCTTCTGTTGATTTTGTTGTTCAAAAATTGCTTTTAATCTGTTTCTTCTAACTTTTCCTTTTAATTTGAAGACCAGTACATCCATCACTGTAAGAACTTTTTCAAATATTCTCTTCTCCCACGTTTTTTTGAAGTTAACGCCACAGGCAGAGAGTTCCTACTGTGATGCATCTCATGAAGGACGACAGCCTGCATTTTGTCAGGGTGCTTCCACTGTGAGCTCACATGGCCCAGAGTTCATCTGGCTGCCTGTCACACCCACTTGCTGGGAACAGGCACTACCACCACCCAGCTGCTGGACTGACCACATGGCCCAGCAGGATGATCCTCCTGCCCGTGGAGCAGAAGCTCCAGTCAGCAGACATCTGCCTGTAGACTGAAGTGGATGCTGAGTGTTGATAGTGGACAAGGTGCTTCGGGCAGGAGTCAGATGAAACTCTCTGCCTCTTTGCTAGAGACCAGTGCTGAGGTTTGTTTATGTCTGCGTGCTTCTCTCGATAGATGGATCCGGTCCAGAAGGCCGTGATGAACCACACCTTTGGGATGCCGTTGGTGAAGACGAAGCGCCCGGTAATCTCCTGTAACGTCTGCCAAATCCGCTTCAATTCTGAGGTATCTGACTTCATGTTGTCTTCATGTTGGCAGGTTCACCTGTCTGTGGCTCGTACACAATAAGTTGAATTCACACACAGGACCGGGTTTCCTATCCCAGTCAGGGACCCTGATATAGGGCGCTGAGATCTTGAGGACACAGCAGGAGATCCACTCAAAGTGTGGAGGAGTAAATGTCTATGAGGGATTTAAGTGTGTGTGTGTGTGTGTGTGTGTGTGTGTGTGTGTGTGTATCAGGATATTGAGGCTCGGCCTGCTGATGAAGCACATTGCTCGGGGGTCTCAGGTGACCCTGTGAAAGGCCACAGTGTGTTTACCCCTGAGTGAAACACACGATGCTTCGTCCAAAACTCTGTTGATCCTTCATCCTATTCCTTATGGGGATGAATGACTTTCTGGGTTTATTTCATCACCATGCAAAGCTGATTAAGCTCTTGGATGATGATCACAAATCCATTCCAGAGCTGCGTGCCAACGCTCTACTTATAACATTCTTTAGCTACGGAAAGAATTAGCAGACATGAAACATCAAACCTAGCTGGTTGTACTTCACAGAAAAAAACAAGTAATGTATGTTGTACACAAACAGAATAATATTGTGTTTTTAATGCACTGTAGACCATCCTAACTGTTTACTGGACGTGTTTGCAGATTATATTGCCACAGTTCCACAGTGTGTGGTTGTATAAACCAACATAGCCATGATGTTTTGGCCCAGCAGATACATGTGGTTTTAAGTTATTTTTACAAGGCTAGGCTACAGTTAGGGTCAAAATGTGCTGCTCTTGACCACAGTGGGACTGTATGTGCAGGAGATATCGACCTGAGCAAGGGAGGCTGATGGTGGAAGGGAGGAGGAGAGAAATAGCAATTGAGGGAGAGAGGAATGTAGAGGCGGGGAGGAAAGAAAGCAAGATGGAGAAATTGTTTTACACCAGTAAATATACCACAGCCGAGGTTTTTCCAGCAGATTAAAACGTAGGGAAGAGTCGTGCACACGAGAAGAAACAAGCTTCTTGTGAGACAAAGGGCTGTGCATGTGAACACAGGTACAGAATCAGAGGTTGCTTTGAGTAGCGGATCACCTTAGGCACCACCGAGCAGAACAGTTTAACACCAACCAAGATCAAACTTGTCTTCATTGTATTTTGATACCTTGACATACATCATTCATACATCTTTGAAAATGTAGAGATGGTAGATGGTAGAGGATGGAATCACCCTCAGCAAAGACAATGGGGTGAGATTAACAGAGAGACAAAGAGCTGTTGAGAACAAGTCTGTTACACAACCGACTTCCTCAGACAGATACTGGGGGCTTTCTTCCTCATCTCTACCTTCTAGAAAGTCACGATGCCTTCAGGGAGCCCAGATCAACCCCACTGAGTCCACCACCTTTACTCACATGTCACTAGGGGCAGCTGCTTGGCCTCTGAGCTGCATTTACCTCTCTCTGTGTACCTCTTTTTCTACCTGTCTGTGTACCTGTCTACCTCTGCACCTTGGCTGTATACGAACAGCAAGACTTCATGTTTGCTCAGCTTCCAGCAAGCAGCAGGTTTGGATGAAGGTGAAAAAAATAAACATCCTTGGAAATATTAACGGACCCCCCCCCGGCCAACCATGTGTGTTCCAGACCAGCGCACTGCACGAATAATCGACTGAACGTCTCTCAGAATCAGCTGTAGGGCAACGCTGGACAGAATGACGCTGACCACTTATTAATAATGTAGGACATATGAGGCGATGGGGTGAAAGGAGCATATTTCCCTCATGGAGGTTATAAAGGCAGGCAGATGGTGTTGGGTTCCACTGCTGAGGCTCCTCTTTCAGCTGACGCTCATAAGATCTCTGGTGTCTGACTCACGATCCATGTAGCTATAGGCACCTATATGACAAACGGTCCCCTGGTTATGGCGGAATGTTCCCTGACCTTCCCTTGTGTTTGATGACAACAGCAAAGCTGCCGTTTCCCCACCATTGTGCAGCACGGCGTTACTTTTCACGTCTCTGTGGACGACCAACGGGGATCATGAAACGCTGACCCGCAGCGAAAATAACGGGGCCTCATTAAATAAAGGAATGAATTTTTTACACGTGTTTTTTACGAGGGGTCTTCAACTTTTACCACATTCTTGGAGGAGTCTGTGGCCTAGAAAAAGTTAGGAATCTTTTTACAGTTACTTGTATTTACAGCAACTTACAGCGTTATGCTACTTTTAGCCACTTTTAGCCGAGTGGCTTAGTGGAGTGACTCCTCTGTCCCTGGAGGAGATCAGCTGCTGGGCTGCACAGCAATTACTCACAGACTAATGCGGCACAGCTGGGGGTCACACAGCTCAGTCTTTCAATGAGGTTTCTGCCAGCCCTGTGTCTCCTGCACTGTGCCCACTGTGTGTTCACTTGTTCCTGTGGCTACGTGCTGACCAATACGTCCCGTTTTCCGTCCCCCGCCCCCACGGTGAGCAGAGCCAGGCCGAGGCTCACTACAAGGGCAACCGGCATGCCAGGAGGGTGAAAGGCATTGAGACCTCCAAGGGTCGCCCTCAGGAGAGTGACAAGCCCCCTCCCCCCACGGCTTCCCCTTCCACCTCAGGACCATCACCAGCCACCTCGGATGCTGACCCCAGCAAACAAGGTGAGCCTGCACGATTCATTGCTTCTCTGGCTTCTCTGGCTCTGCAGTGCATCCCGCTTCAGGCCTGAAGTCATTTGTATAAAAGTCCAAAACAGCAGCATAAGGTTAGAAAAAAGTTGCTTGGTTTTTCAAATGAGGGACAAATGGTGCAAATATCTCACTTAGTTGCGCAACGGAAAATTATTAAAATTTTATTGGATTATTGGGTGTTGCACCAAGACATTCTCAAGCCAAGCTTGTAAATGTTTAATTAAAGCTACTGAAGTTGCCAAACATCTAAAATAGAACAATACATACAATGACATTATGAAATATTGTGATTAGAGCAGCTCAGTGGTGCAGCAGATCAAGTTGCTGCCTCACAGCGCCTGGACGGTTTGGACCTGAGTTCTGTGTGGAGTTTCATGCATGTTCTCCTCATGTCTGCTTGGGAGTCCAAGGACATGTGTTTCAAGTCAATTGCTCACTCTAAATTGCCCACAGTGTGTGTGTTCATGTTTGACTGTGTGTGTGGCCACCCTTTCATGGACCGGTGTCCCACTCAAGCCTCACGCCCAATGATTCCAAGACAGAGTCGATAATGATGGATTGTTGGGTAGATAATTATAACACATTTTGGAGGTTGCCATGACTTACCAAAGCGATGTTTGGTACACATAACTGAGGAGAATTCGCAAGTCCAAAAACCTCCTTCCAGCAGAAGGTTAAGGTTACTGGGTGTTATAAGGGTGAAATATAACTACATAACTACTTACAGCTGTATAGATATTCATCAGCAAGTGGTAGTCATGGATACCAGACAAACCACTGGAAGGCTGTTGATCTCATCTTGCTGATGTTTCCCAGGTAGACGCCCAAGGTCCCCCTGTGCTCCACCGAGTCAGTCCAAGATGGGCGGTCTGGTTGTCTAGGCCTTCATTGTCTTCATGATTTTTTCCATGGCCTCGTGGAGCTGAAATTAGCACCTAAAAACACCTTGCTGTTGGGCAAATGTAACATTTGCAGTGGTATGATCAGCAAAATGAAAGAGAAGAAAGAGAAGGAGGGGAAATGGTAACACACTGGAAGGTAGGGGACAGAAAGAAGACAGCGATTAAGGATCCAGAAATGCTGACCTGGACTGACCTCAGTCAAAACAACTTACTCAGGTAGCTGTGTGGAGCAACTGGGAGTCCTGGGACAGCCAGTTAGTGTCGCCCCCCTCTTCTCCTTTCATACATGTTGCTGACTGAGGAGCTCTGTGGCACAAGAACGATTGCCTGTTACAGGCTGTCTGTGAGGGATTATTTCCCAAACATGGTCGATCTTGCAGGGCTCTCTGAGCAGCACCACTCTCTCTACCACAGCTCAGGCTTTGTAAAAACCTCCATTTCTCAATTTGCCCTCATAGGACATTAGTGACTGAAACCAGGGATGCAGCTGAGATTAAGATTTCAGAGGTGTGTTTTGTGTTGGTGTGTCGGTTTGGTGTTAAGAGATGATGGCTGCTACCTTCATTGTTGCCGGCTTGTTACTGGTATGAAAGAATTACTCCATATCTGTGTCATATGGACTTTAAAGGTATATAAGATCCAGCTGACTGATGATGTCGATGTGAAAGAATTCTGAGTGGAAGAAGCTGTTGGATGCCAGGTGCAGCACATGTCCATCTTGGTGAAACTGGATACGGGGGGAAGGGATATCATTGTTGCTCCAACTTTCTTTTTCACAGCCGTCCAGTGTTGTTTGAACATCTGAGTTTTGTACTGTTAGTCTTGTGACAGCACCAGCTCTAAAACCACACTTTGAGAACTCCGACAGGCCTTTGGGGGCCAGCAACCAAGTGCACATCTGGAATGCGTCTCCGTGGAACTGAGCGTTTGGTGGGGGTGGAAGTTTAGCAACGGAGCCCCTGTCGCCCGTGTAGACGAGATATGCTAGCATTACACAGACGTCTTACTCAGCCAAAGCTATCGTCATGGCTTTTTCGGGTAGTGTTCCCACGCTTCATGTGAAATCTAATGCTTTGTTTTGATTCTTAAGTTACTGGACCCTCAGATGGATTCAGTGAGGATAAAGATGCAGCACTTATGTGTCGTCTTCGATTAAACTCTGGACACACTAACACAGCTTAAACCCAGGATGTTTGAGCTCCAGAGCCCAGCAGAGTAGCAGCTCTGAATTGTTGCTGTAAACAAAATGTGACTCCATTGAGGAAAACACCACAAGCGTCCCTGGAGGGAAGAGATCCGTGAGGGACGGGGACCAGCAGAGGGGGGAGTGGATGGGGGAGTCACCTGGAACCAGACGGTGTAGCAGAGAGATGCTCCTGTTCACCTTAACAGGAAATGGGGGGTACCATGTTAGTGTTGTACTGATACATGTTTGCAGTTAAAAAGGAGCTACACATGTTAGAGGCTATAAATTCATTACATGAGCACCAAAATGGCAATTAGTAAAGTCAGGACTTGATGCCGGTTTTTTCATTTTTTAAATCTAAATAATTCCTGTAAGTTACTACTATCTCAAACAATTAGAACTCAGCTGGGAAGCACTAAGGAAAACACAATGTAGATTGTAGATTGCGTCCAATGGGCTATTCAGTTCGATTTTCGCGCCTCCGTGGGATGATGTGCTATTGCCCTCCTGTTTGTTTTGAACTCCTTAGTTCGTGGCCATTGTTCTGCAAACCTTCATAATCCAGCAGCCATCTGGGGCCAAGGACAGAGGACACCCTGCTTCATTATTAATCCGAGCCACAGTGGTGCAGCATTAGGTTGCACAGTTAACCGCTTGCTGTGGGGATGGGGGTGGGGGGTTTCTCTGGTGGCGACCCCTTCCAACTCTGACCTTCTGGTCCATCTTTACCGCTGAACCCCTCACAACATCAGAGCAGATCAGGAGAGCTGCTGCTTTGTGTTTATTTACCGAGACACATCCAGACAGGTTTAACTGCCAAGGTTTATTTCAGGCTCAGTACACCATCGACTGTAGAGACCCTCAACAGCAGACGTGCTTTACACGCATAGAAGTATCAGCACTGTGGTTTCAGGTGGCGACTATCAATATTTGATCAGCTCTGTAAGGAAGACCCTTAACATACGGCGTTCAGCACGGTTTCTTCTTTCAGCAGAGACACAACAGTACTTTGCATAATACTGGCATCTGAGCTGCTTCAACAATAAGCCTGTGGTTGAGATGACCAACCAGGTGTGGGCTATACACCGTTTCCTCTGAGACCTCATTCGATTACACTCCTGTTAAATTAGGCAGCAGAACACAGTGAAAGATATTTCCAGCAATGTATAGACTATCCTCCAGCTGTCTGGTAGATTCATGGTAAAAAAGACTTTACCAGATTCCCAAGTTCCTGCAGTTTATATGATAGGACTTTATTGACTCCCCAGGGAAATTGACCTGTACAGCAGCTTGACAAAGAGGACACGTGAGACAGGACACAAAGACTATGTGTAAAATAAATAACCAGTAAATAAGAATAATAAGGAACAGAAGGTTAAACAGTGTTTGTAATGAAAAAGCAGTTCCACGTTGCAGGAGGTGTATTGGGACATGTATATAATGTCATGTGTGGGTTTAGCACTGACTGGGAATGTTGGGTGACTTCAGCAATGTTGTGCAAGAAGGTCCATTCTCATCCCCTCTTCCCTCTACTGATCCTGCCACTCCTTTCCCTCACAGGCTTAACTAAAGCCACATGGCCTCTCTCAGCAAAGCTCTGTGACTCTGTGTGTGTGTGTGTGTGTGTAAACAAGCGCTGGGAATGGTACATAATTTCACACTTTTGGTCCTCTGTCTTCTCAACATGCCTCCTGTCTAGTCCGTCCACCGCCACTGCTGTCCCAGGCTAGTAAGACGAAGATGCAGGCAAGACTTGGTCGAAATATTACGCAGATTCCTATCATTTTGATCTACTGGTGTTTTAGAAGCTCTCAGATTCACTAATATTAAATTATCAGTCTGCTTCCTGCCCACATCTTGTGTCTCTTGCAGAAAGTGAACCTGCAGGAAAAAGTCCACCATCGTGAGACCCAGTGAAGCCTGGAAAGTGCCGGTTCCCTCACTGGTCTGGCTTTTGAACAGCAAAGCAGGCAAAGCACTTAGTTTCTAATCCAATGAAAGTGGAAAAGTCACCAGAAAAATATTCCATGTGTCCTTGCCTTTGTTATATGAAGAAAAGTTGTCCTGTGTGAAAAAGGAGATGATTACATTTAACCCACCATATTCCTCGATGTGTTTTTTCAGTGAACTGCAGACAATGCAGTGACACAAATAAAACATCTGATTTTACATCACGGCTAATTTCACATACAAATAGTGAATTATTTCATTCTTCTTAAGCCGACTAATTAGTTACTCATCCCAGAAACGCTATTGAGGTCTACAGAGCTCTTGGTTTATAAACGCTGACAGGTAGAACCTTGGAAATCATTTCCTTCCAAATCCCAGTACCCCTGCACACCTCTGACTGCGACACCAAGTGTGCGATGACACGCGTGAAGCTGAATGTTGCCAGATTATCACCTTTTGCTTTGCTCACTCTGTTGTGTTGTCTCCCCAAACCACAAATGAAAAATAAAATCTCTGTATCTGATATACACCTGACCCATTAATGGAAGATCCACAGCTGTTTTGTGAGCTGTTTTGTGTTTTGCCGACGTCGCATTACGCTGCAGTTTGTGATGTAGGGACGACCCACCGGAATGGCTGACTAAGATGCTGAAATGGGAAAGAACATATTGGGACACTGATTTCATAAATGTCTGCAAGGCTCTGTGCACATTTCACCCTCCTGACCTGACTGAAGATCAGACTGTAAGGCACAAGAAGGTGCTTAACTTTATTTACTTAATCTTTCCTTTTTTTGTTTCTTCCAGATGAAACCCAACTTCATCCATCCAATCAACTGCTTTTAGCCCCTGGACCACATCCACTCACTGCACCTCTGACTCCAGATGCCCCCGTTCTCCCTGCCTGTTCCCTCCCCACCTCTTCCAGCGCCACCTCTTCTTCCTCCTTATCCTCTACCGCAGGCTGCGGAACTCCTCAGCCCATTCAGGGACCCCGGGGGGCCCCCTCTCCGGCTCCCAGTTCCTCCGAATCAGAGGAGGACAAGGCCAAGAAGCTGCTGTACTGCTCACTGTGCAAAGTGGCCGTCAACTCCCTCTCCCAGCTAGAGGCGCACAACAAAGGTAACCCTTAGCCGGCTTCCCAGCATGCCGTGCGTGTGCATAGCACCAGAATATGTGGCACACATACGCCCACACAGAAGTGTTCAGACCATGATGAACTGTCAGGCGGGGGGGGCCCGCACCTCCTACCCAGAGGTTCGTTTTTCTTCCCCTCATGCAGCCGTGGAGGTTTCATCTTCTGCATGTTTCCTTCCTTTTTTGTCACTTGTGAAAACCACATACACACGTATGTTGACCTTCACTCTGCGTCACTTTGCCCACAATGGCCGTGTATAAAACTGAAACCTGTTGCTTATTTCTACCTGCGTTTTTACACGTGATGGTATCGCAATGGCACAAAAATTACAGAAAGCAGGAGCCGAAAAAAGATTCCAGCATCTGAGGGTTACAGTGGATTAAAAAAATAAACTAACAGCATTAAAGTTAAACCCCCCTCACAGATGTACATAGGACCATAAAGAGAAACACACACAATGATGGCACCTTAAATCACACTAGAGATAAACCTTCAAGAAGGGTTTCTCAGGCAAAGAAACACACACAGTCCAGTGCTTTACAACGCACAGGTTGACCCTCCATTGTAGTGAATGAACATAATGATGCTCTGCAAGGAAAAGAGTCTGGAACTAATTCGAATAATTTATTTTTCACCCTCTCAAAAATCTGAAATTAACAATCTCTCCAAAAATAGGAGCATGAAATCATATGTTGTGCAAGAGCTAGAGGCGGATGAGGTAAAGAGAGGTCAATCACGGGTGGGTGGGGGGGGGTCAGGCTGGTATGTCACAAACTCAGAAAGAAAACACGATCTCAAGTTGAGCCTCTGAGATATAAGACTGCTCACAGGATACAATGAAAGTAAGTTTAACTTCCCCGGTGCTGCTGCTATTTGGCATCACTGTGCAGACGTCTGTCCATTTGTGGTCTTGACCGAAACCACACTTGTCATTCTGGGACTTCCACAAAGCCAAGCCTGCTGTGGTGACAGAAGGAAAATTACTGTCACTTGTAGCATCCAGGAAATCACTCAGCTGCTATTAGTCTTTCATGCATGTGTGACAGTTGGATGTCCAGCTTGGCTTGAACCTGTGTTTTCACAACATGAAACCGGTCGTTTTGTTTTTTCATCATGAGTTTTCTGCCTGATGCTGGTTAAAAACAAGTTCTCGTGTGATACATCACAGTGGCTCCGCTGCAGCTTGGACAACGTGAAATGAGATTGTTGGGAATTGGGGTTGTGATCAAGTTGCCCCCAGTTTAGCTGGAATTAGAATTTAACGTGGACCTGCTTATCAAACATTTATTTGCATCAGGAATCTGTGCTGTTCCCATTCATGCACACGGTGGCCTAAAATAGCTGCTAATGGAGGGAGGGGAAGTAGTGGAAGAAGTCTGTGTGTGGGATATGACAATTTATTTTCTGCAACATAAACATCTCATCACAGGGTTTTCAAATTCACTGTTAACACAAGAGAGGTGGTAAAAATGCAGTGCAGTGATCCCATGATGCGCCACTATACCTCCTCCCAGTGGTCTGCATGAAGTCCTGCATGTCCCTCAAACTGGTGCTGGACATAATGGAGTAATGCAGTAAACTGACAGCTCTATCATGGTGAATGAGCAAAATGCCGCCACAGCACAGAAAAATCATTTTATGTTGGTGGAGCAGTTAGAACAGCTTATTGTGTCATCTGTCCGCTTGGCCAGAGCAGTGTTTCCCGTATGAAACCTGAACTGACCGCGGCCTACATGTCCAGCAGGTCTTTAACCAGCTGTTACCTTGCTGAACTCAAGGGGCTGTTTAAAGACTCTCTGTGGTTGTGATCGTACAACATCTACACTCTCTTTACCATCATCTGCTTTTGTTTGAGCGCAAATTAGCTTTGTATTTATTTTCGGTTCATTAAACAAACAAAACCTGTGCTTAGGGATTACAGTGAATTCCTGCATTTTCATTTTTAGATTAATTATTTACAATTTTTTTAAACAGATTATTCATTAAGTTGGAGTATTACTTAGTATCCTGTAATGTTCAAAATTATAAAACATGTTTTATTGAATGCATGTTTAATAACCACAAACTCAGCTATAACAGTTTTCACGTATCTTCAGTGTAAAAAAAAAAATCCTCAACACCAGTTCAACTTAACACAACAGAACTTGTACTAATTCACATATCATTCATCCAATCTGATGATGCGATTTTTTTTAAGATGGATTAACCTTTCGCAGAAATAAAAACCAGAGCTGAAGAAAATACAGGAAACGATAACAATTCCCCTCAAAGCAGCAAGGTTTGCACTCCTCCCTCCTCCCTCCTCTGGCTGCTTGTTGGTTTCCTTCTAGAGTGGAATGAGTCCCCCCCCCTCCCCAGAACTGCTGAATCCCCCATTCATTCAAGAAGGGCCTCAAAAATGATTTCTTCCCGAAATTCCGCTGCTGCACAAATCTGTATCTTCTGTGATAATCTATGAATTGACCAGCTGAATGTTGATGTTTACTGCTTATTCACTTCTACAGGTAGCTTCATGATTAATGTTAACCAGTGACATGTTAGTATGAAACAGTTGTGTTTCTATGACTAACACACTTTGTTGTATGTCTCTCTGGAGAAATGTGTCTAATGAACAAATGCAAACTGCTGCTAAACTCAAATTTAACCATTTGTAACTTATGAGATAAAATCATTTTTGCGTGTAACTGAAAACCGCGTGTAACTGAAAAGCTTGTAAAGGGAAGCTAAAGTTTTCCTGAATTCAAAAGTTTAACTTATTTCACAGCCGCCTGTCTTTTGGCATTCCATGCCAGAATTCCCCCGATTTCACCGAGCTGCCCTTGTGTTTGCTGCAGGTACCAAACACAAAACCATCCTGGAGGCTCGGAGTGGCCTAGGACCCATCAAGGCTTACCCCCGCTTGGGTCCCAAACTCAGCTCAGAGCAGGGAGGGGGATCTGCGGACCCCAACACTCAGGAACGCACCTTCCACTGTGAGATCTGCAACGTGCGTGTGAACTCGGAACTGCAGCTCAAACAGGTGAGGCAGCAGGGAGTGGGGAGTAGAACCAGGGTTTTCCCTTTTGAGAAGAAGCCTCCTCAGTCAGTATAAAACCCACTGAGATAGGAGACCAATTTTTGCACACAAATAGAAGAAAGGATCTAATAATGATGTTGAAATGAAAATGCAGAAAAATGAGCACATTAAGATGTGGTAAACTAAAAAAAAAAGTGAATTAGGACATAAACCATCTAAAACATCTCTAGTTATGACTCTTTCCACTCTCTCCTTCAGCCTTGTTGGCTTGTCAGATTTATTTTTAGTAACATCTTTACCAGCAACATGTCAATATGGGACAGCTGGGAGACAAGAACACCAAACCATTCAGGAAGTGGTCACCATCACACCTCTGCTTCTCGCTAGTTCACACAAAGCTGCATGTCAAAGAAAAACCTTTACATCCTGTATTTGCAGATTAATTTCCACAAACTTCCCACCACAGTGTTTCTCCAAATTAAAGACCCCTTTGTAAACACACAAGAAATATTTGTGTGCTGCTGTGAAGGGAACATTACTGCTTATTGTAACTTCTTAAGGACCAAACAGACAGTGAAGGGGAGAACCAACCTTCTCAGAAACGAGTGCGATTTGGTGTTTTGACAGTTTGCCGAGTGCTGATCGTGTGAACAGAATTATATACCATATATAGAATATATAACTATATACCATTCTTCTCGCCATCAGCACATATCAAGTCGAAGGCACCGGGACGGGGTGGCTGGGAAGCCCAACCCCCTGTTGAGCCGGCACAAGAAGCATCGGAGTGGCGAGCTCACGGTACCTCTCTGCTCTGGGCTCAAACCAGCCCTTCCTCTCACTTCCCACACCAGAGCTTTGGGCTGACAGATGTGGCGATGAGCTGATCACATCCCAGTACTTTCACTGCTCATTTACCACAGTCTTCACAGCAGGCAGTAACACCTGGAAGTTTCTGCAGGATTTCATTGCACTCTCAGTGATTTCACTGTATTGTTTTTTTTTTAAACTAGGTGATGAATATTAGACAATGTTAAATAAGTATAGGAATGTTAGGACAGTTAAACCTGCACTGCCTGTATAACCGAAGGCCAAGACTGGACACCCTTCCATTCAAGTTCCCTCAGTTGGAATTATGGGGGGCAAGAGCCACAATATTTAAAGATGTCTGCTTTTATCTAATGACATTATTGTCTTCATCAGATTGATATTTAAAACAACTAGTGTTCCAGATGTGCCCATTAAAATGCTTTTGCTCAAAACCTTACTGTCAGTGTGTTACTCTGGTGTGAAAACTGTCACCATCACCAACCATCTCTGTTTTTCTTTCTGCCTTTTCCCATCGGCTGCCAGTCTCCGCTGTCCTTCCCGAAGGACCTCTCCAAAGCTCTGAGCGCCAGTCTCCTTCCCAGCCCTCTGGCAGTTGCGGCAGCAATGGCGGCTGCAGCATCGTCGAACCAGCTGGCTCTGCGAAGTGCAGGTCCTCCCCCGCACCACCACCTGCTCCAAGGTCCCCCGCTGAGCCACACCCTCCTGAGACCTGCACCTGGTCCCATCCGCACCTCCCATGGGCCCATCCTCTTCTCCCCATACTGACACCCCCTCCAGCTTTGACCAGCTGGGCATAGACCATCCAAGAGCACACTGTGAAGAAGTATGTTTTAAAAAACATCAACAAATAAGTCAGAACTTTCCAGATGAATGACAAGGGAAAAGTCACCCATGAGGAGACCCTCTCCCCCCCCCACCCTCTCTTCCTCTTCCTTTAAGTGACTGGCTGATTGACAGGGTATTGGGGGGTGGGAAAGGTGCAATATAAATGCTGGTCAGACTCCTTGTAAAGCTCCATATTACATCTTGCTCCAGTTCACACGGAGGTCATTGTTGTAGCAAACAGAGGAAAAACTAGTCATACAGTATATTTGACCAGTTGTGTAGCTCAGTAGATCCCGTAGACACAGTGTCGACAGCTGATTTCTCTTCTATATTACACCCCAGTGCACATGGGCATTCCTGTAGTTCTGGTATTGTGGATCCTCACCCTGGATACCCAGGCAAATGGTGTTCGTAAGATAGCAGCTCCCTGTCATCTTGTTTTCTGGCAAATTTGTGCCCTGGTACTGCTTTGGCCTCCCACACAGAGCAGAATGGAAAGAGTTTTGGGACAAGACCCCTTGGGTGCTAGAATAAAACAGGGGAGATACACTGCGGCAGTCCGCAGAGCAGGACTGTGGGCAGTGATGTGGCTGTGAGGTGACAAGCCATGCAGGCAGTGAGAGAAAGGAGGGTCAGGTGAAGGCGCCCCTGCAAACGTGTCCTCACACACCAACTGCAGGGAAAAAGGAGACACTCGCTGTGTGTTTGGTCTGTTTTGTCAGTTTACAGTTGAAAACATAATATAGTGAAATGATGAAAACCTCTTAGCCAGCATTTCTCAAGCAATCGGCTTGCAAGAGACACAGCGGGAACAAGACTTGTCCCGGTTGTAGCTGAGGGAGAGAAACGGACTGTGGTGCAGTTGTCTCCGATAGTCTCAGTTCGAGGCATCTGGGAAATTGTCTGTATGCTGAACTGGAAAGGCTGAAAATGACTGTGGACGAGGAACAGCCACTTGTGGATTTTGAGTTGTTGCCAGAGCAGAGGACAGAACACACAGGGGTAACTGACCGCAGCTCTGAAAAGGTTTAGGTGTTCATTTGCACTTAAGGTGCTATCCTGCCCCCCTGCAGCACTGCTGCTGTAAGTGGTTGTTCCTTGTCGGCAAACAGTTGATTCCTGCCATACGATGGCGTCATGTGAAGTGGGGATTCAGGCTTTGACGGGCGGTATAGCACTGGGAGGGATCGGTGGGATCTGAGGTCCAACTTTTGTCCCACCGCGTGTGATCTTCACACCGTCCTCATCTCGCCGCACTGCTGTAGACGGCGATGCTGCAAATTCCACTGAGAAACACACCACACACCAGGGAGAAGAAGAAAGAGAACGAAAAAAGCCACTGAAGCTGGAAAGCTCAGTGTGAAAGGCCTGCAAACACCATGATCTAATCCTGAATCTAAAGCCATGCATTTCTTTCTATTTTCTTGATGATCGATCACATCTATGGTACTATGGTTTTTTTTGTGATCCTCTGGTTTTTTTTTCATTTTCTGAAAAATAGAAATATTATTACCGAACAATAAAACAAAAAACTATTTTTTATTACTGGTTGATGAAACTCGTAAAAGGAGTGAGCTGAGGAAGATGGTTAGAACTTAGTATCTGTCCGTATGAGGTGTTAAAAGGAAAAAGAAGTCAGAGCAGGTGAAGGTCCACGTGTGTTCTGTGGCCTCTTTGTGAACCGTGTTCAGCAATGTGAGACATCTACGTGTGGAAATGTTGACAAAATTATGCCATGCTGCCCTCTTGTCTTATGTATGATCCAATCTGCAACACTGTGACTCCTTCATGTTGTCAGTCTTGTCCCAGTGGAGTACAAAGATAGTTGTGTAAATGAAACTAACCTGAAAATCATGCAGGTGGGAGGCACACCTTTCCTGCACTTAGTGATAAAAGCCAGGTGACCTGAACCTGTCACACACAGACTGCCTACTCTTCCCTAGCAGAAGCAACCTGTCTGTCGAAGCGATCAGAGTCAGAAAACAGACCATCTTAAACCTGGCAGATGCTGGCAATGCATTTGCCTGCTTGTGGTTCAGGAGAGGTTTCTGAGCCAAAGTCAGCCCATATAGACATGCGCACCAGCTGGGTCATCAGGTTAGACATTTTTACATCTCAGACTGACTCCATTGTTACTCCATGTCCTAAGTAATACTGCAATCCAGAGTGATGCTCAGAGAAAACAGATAAATGACATTGTAGTTTCACAGAAAAACAAAATCGTTTGAAATATTTTTCAATTTAAACCCATAAATCCAAATAATTAAAGTCACTGATGCGTGAAGATAATTGAATACTCGAGAGCTTTACAGCTCACAGTAAAGAAGGGTGGTTATTAAGATGGCTGACTGATGCAGTCTATTCGGCAAGTTTGTTGGGGAACATAATGGAAATACTAATGGAAAACCAGGTGTGGGATCGCCGAGTTTTGTAACGGACGGACCTGTCACGCGACCGTCATCACAACCGTGCAGCATCGCTAATGTCCGCGGCCGCCCCTCCCGGCACGTGAGCGAGGACCAAAAGCCTCAAACAGAACCACACGCAGCCATTTGGATGAGTATATTCAGACCTTTGAAGGAAAGCGTGAAACAAGTAACTCATGACAGGCGTCTTGTAAACTTCAGCGGAGAAGCACTGTTACTGTAACCTCAGAATACTTGATCTTGACAGCTTCGCAAAAGGGTGAAGGGATTTTAAAAACTCAACACGCACAACTAAGTGAAGGACATGGAAACAAAGTAAAATTTCTTCTGACTTGTGTGTGAACCTTAGTCCACCAGGACTGCCCAACTCAATCTCCTCAAAAACACACGTATACATATATTTTTCCTCAGACAAAGCATATAGAATCTTCTAAGGCCAACCGAGCTTGTCTGAAATTTTGACAGGGGAAATTTGTTGAATTGTAGCAATATTTAAGAGGAAGTTGTTTACTGCAATAAATAAGTAATCAAGTGTATAAAAAACTGAAAATAAATCTGTGTAAAAGTTTAAAACGTATAAAATACAACATAAAAATACTACCTTGGTAATAAGTAACTATTGATTGTGTATTCTGTAAAAAGATATTAAGATCTCTGGCGCTTCCTTCTCTATTATTCAAAAGTGAGGAAATAAATCATTTCAAAAGTGACTGCATGTCATTTTTTGTTATTTACCTTAGCAGTTTTCCAGTTTTTTTCTGACTGGGTTAAAAGGAACATTTATGTTCCTGTTTCTCCGTCACTCACTTCCTCTGTGTTGTTCGGCAGGTACCACAGCACCACCTTGATAGCAACATCGAAATTTTTCTCAAAGAAATTTTAAGTTCTTTCAATAGGAAAAAAAAATCTAAAGTATATAACTCACAGAAAATGTGTACACCATATTTGGACAGGTGGTTTGTCCAGCTTTATGCTTTTACAAAAATACTGTACAAATACAGTCCGGTTGTGTGTTGTCAGCACTGAAATAGTTTTGGTTTCGGCACTGAAATAAATTACCTAAAAAATTTCTTTTTAACATTCACTTTAATGGCAAAGCCAAACTTGTAAGATCGGCTCGGAGGAACAAAAAGTTTCTACACTGGTGAACTCAGGGCTGTGCAAGAATTCTGAAAATTATAGTTGAGACTGTTTGCCTATTCCACAGCAGCACAATTTATGGTAACAATTCTAATGAAAAACAACCTGAACAACCATTTAAAAGTAAATTTTTGAAAAAATTCTTGATGTAGACATAATTTAATCAACTACTATTATTTGACAGAAGTTGTAGAGCCTCAACAGAACAGAAAGACCCTTAACTTCCGTGTAGGTGATGCAGTTTAAAGAGTTGGCCAACTTCCCCCTTGTTGTAGACATCCTTCCTCCATCTGTCACACTGCTCTTCCTGCTGGTGAAATTGTCGTCGGAATCTCCGAAACCCTCCAGAATGAAGCAACAGGAATAAAGCACAAGAGCACAGCGCCCACACCCACACACTCAAGAACCCACAGACCAAAAGCGAGAGACACCCAGAGCAATAGACACAGTGGCCAGGAGACGCCAGTGAAGAAAAGAACAAGGTAAAGTCCTCCTCAACATGCTCATTATCATGCTTTAATCATTATTCACACTTCAGTCATGTCGACCCTTAGAAGCAACCTAACATTTACGCACTGGCTGACTGTCCAGAGAACCTTTTCACGAGTTTAACATACGTTACCTGAGACAACATGCAGTGCAAATGTAACAACTTGCTCTGAACTAGAGGGAGATACCCATCCAAATCGGCATAAATTGCAACTGTACCTCGTGTTAAATTTGCCTGTTGGGTAAAGTAAAAAATAAACCATTGATGGTTTAAATGTGTATAGCTTTAAAATATGTCTTTGATGTATTTAATTAAAGACCACAGTTTGCAGATTTGTATGATGAGGTTATAAGCCAACTATGGTTTGTCCCACTTTCAATTTAGTTCAGCCGACTGACAAAAAGATGTGCAGTTAACGCCGTTGAACGTCGAGCTTTGAAACGAAATGGTCTTAGGACTCATGTCATCTGTGAATGAAAATTACATTAAAGTTGCACATGGTAGGACTTATTATTGGGGAAACCAGTTTTACTGCCTTGAAAAAGAATGATGAATTTCAGTTTCCGACCCATTTTTGCTCAAGTGCAACAGCCCCACTGTGACTTTTCACCTGCACTCACCAGACATCACCCACACTTGTAGCTAGTAGAAGCAAAATGGTGGAAGGTGTGAACATCACCCTTAATTTACACTCTCTCTCTACCTGTTAGGATGATAATGAACATCAGCGAAGAGCAGGAGAACGACACATTCTCCTGCTACAACCCTACCGTGGTGGAGTACCGCTACTTCGGTGTGCTGTGGGGCTCCCTGGTGACCGTGGTGGGGACAGTGGGGAACCTCCTGACTGTGCTGGCCTTTGCTAGCGACCGCCGCCTGCGGACCCACTTCAATGTCCTCATTGTGAATCTGGCCATTGCAGACCTGCTATACTGCAGCGTCCTACAACCAGTCAGCGTCGACTCCTACTTGCACCTGCGCTGGCGCGGTGGGGCTAGGTGGTGCCGGGTCTTCGGCTTGCTGCTCTTCCTCTCCAACTCAGTCTCAATCCTCACTCTCTGCCTGATTGCTGTGGGCCGCTATATCCTCATTGCAAAGCGGGCCCTCTTCCAGCGCTTATTCTCAGGGGTTGGCCTGGTCTTGCTCCTGTCTTCCACCTGGGCCCTGGGGTTCATCAGTTTTGGGCCACTCTGGCCTTTCTACGTCTTCACCCCACAGGTCTGCACGTGCAGTTTCCACCGCAGCCGTGGCCGTCCCTACACAACAGTGCTCCTTTTCATGTACTTCTTCCTGGGCCTTGGCTGTGTGGGCCTCTTCTACTTTCTTATTTACCGGCGCGTGAGGGTGGCAGCCGGGGCCCTTCAGAAATACAGGCTTAGCCGCCGCTCTTCACGGAAGAAGCCGGCAGGTGGCAATGAAACTACAGAGGGTGACAGCGGTATTATCAGCGGTACAGTCACACACAGCAGCGAGGTCAGCGACCCCAGCGTGGGATCCATCACTAAAGCCAAGGACCAGCACCCCAAGAAACCTCAGGTCAATTACAACTCTGTGGCCACCTCAAACCCCAGTCCCAACGACCCTTCGAAAAGAGAGAATCCCCAGCCTGCACCAGCTGGGTCCGCCAATGACGACGGAGAGTTCGCCCGCGTCACCCGGATGTGCTTCACTGTGTTCATCTGCTTCACCTGCTGCTTTGTCCCCTTCATCCTGCTGAACATCTTTGACCGGGGCAACCGTGCGCCACAGGCTGTACACATGTTCTGTGCCAACCTCACCTGGCTCAACAGCTGCATCAACCCAGTGCTTTACGCTGCCATGAACCGGCAGTTCAGCCAGGCCTACCGAGCCCTGCT
Organism: Arapaima gigas; assembly: GCA_900497675.1. Classification (NCBI taxonomy): domain Eukaryota; kingdom Metazoa; phylum Chordata; class Actinopteri; order Osteoglossiformes; family Osteoglossidae; genus Arapaima; species Arapaima gigas. Next base: position 132,028 of record UFQX01000130.1, on the reverse strand, counting down.
GACACGCGCAGCTTGGCCAGTAACTGTGCTGTGCAGGTGATAAGCCTCTTCCATGGCCATAAAAGAAGCGTCTAGGTCGGTCTCAAGTGGTTGACGTGATATAAGCAAAGAAAAGGGAGGAAAGATGCACAAACTTTACATGTTTCTTTAAAGTTAATCATTATCAAGTTAACCAAATTAGTGAAAGATCAGGTCTTTGGATTGCTGTCACAACAAAACAGCAAAGAGGATATTTACAATCAACAGACCACTTCATATTTTCAAACAGAAAAGGTCATGTCTACTAAGTGTGCACTTTCTGCCTACAGTGAGCCATTTCTCCAATTCTTACCTGCTGCCATTGGGCACAGGTGAACAAGCCAAGTGAGGTAATGCCGGTAGCTGAAATATTCAAATACCTAACTCTGGTGTAGGTTCACAACCAGTGGAGCTGATCACAATCTAAGACATGTTGACATTATAGACCCTGTTATAGGCCCACAAGCATGTCATCTCTCTGGCTCGCCACCCACCATTAGACCTGGGCTATTTAAATGAAAAAGGAAAAACTTGTGATATAACAATATATACTTTTTATCCTCCTTTTGATAATAAATCTATATTTACTACAAAGCTTATGTGTGTTTTGGCTTTTTTTAAGTCAAAGACCATAACATATTTTGTTGTAAGTTTATTGATGCTGTTAGAAATATGGCCCAAAAAAAAAAATCCCTCAACAGCAAAATTGCATAGCAACACGTGAACTGTTGCATCACTTCAAGAACAACTTCTTCCTTCCTCTTTTAATTTTAGCTTGCACACACACACTCTCCCTACCTGAGTAACTATGCTGCTGACACCTGCCACTCAGAATTATCAGTTGTCTAAATGAGTTTGACACACTTAGACAACCTCCCCGCCTCAAAATAGAAAACATTTCCACACATTTGAGAGCAAAAGGCCAAAATAAACCCTGCTTTAATTATGAAAGAAGTTTAAGGTAACTTGGAAAATGTAGCTCGCAAAACTGGTTGACATTTTCCTTATAGATTTTTGCAAAAATTTCTTCCACATTATTTTTTTAAAACAAACACATGGTTGAAATTGAAGTTCTTTTGAAGAACCAATGAACTGAAAAATTGCCAAATCACACTTAGGAATCATAAAGTGCATCAAAAGAAAAGCATACACAAACAAATGTAACATCATAAATTATCTGTCAGTGCATATAACCTGTTCTCAGGTACATTAAGCCTCCTCTCATTTGCTAACATGTAGGATATTACAGATACTGTCCAAATTTCAACCTCTTTGTTGAAACAGTAAATGGAATTATGATATGTAAAGTGTTCAGATCTAATCACAGAGTTTTCAAATCTCCCTTTTCATACACATGGTTTACGTTTACCATCAGTAGGTAAAGACAAAAAATGTACGAGGGGAAGGGACACAGGGCGCACATGTAAGCCAGGTCTTAACATTTTCTGCTGGGGTAAGATTCTCCACCTGAGTTTGGCGACACCCATTCAAAAAGGCTGACTGCTACACCTGGAAGCAGCCTGTTAAGGGGCTAACAAGAATCATGTGGAGCAAATCATCTGGGGGGTGAGTACATAATAATATATAAAAAGCTAAGACCCTACAGAGAGAAAACGGAGACATCTATTCTCTGCTGTGGTGACTACTGCTAGTTAAGATTTTTGGGATTGTCCTCCTGATTTGCTTTGTTTTGGTGTTGATGTCTTTGTGGTGACTTTCTAGTGGATAAGGGAGAGTAATGATAAGAAAAACCATAAACCCTCTCACAACTGTTATCCACATTTTCATTGTCAAAACCTCACACACCTAGTGTGCTAAACCTGTCCTTCTGACTCTTGGGACAACCTTTAAAAAAAAAAAAAAAAACACACACACACACACACACACACACACACACAAAACAAGAGCAAAGCTTCAAAAATGCAGAAGATATATGTGTGGTTTTGAACCATACTACTGTTATTGTTAAAAGCAAGGAGCCAGATACAATAAATAAAGCCTGTGCTGAGACAGTCATGAATATTGGGTGCTCAGGATGTTTCATAAAACATTTAATATAAAGTCAGTCAAATCTTTCCAGCAGTATCTTTTGTGAATCACCAGACTGATCAACTGGAAGTCATACAGAATGATAAAAACAAGCCCTTAAGCAAGTGGGCTCGTGAGGAAAAGTTTTAGTCTCGAAGGGATTTGAGAAATTGTATCTGGCAGTTCAAAGCCAGGCCTCTGAACTGGGCCAGTAGACACTTTTAAGCCTCAGAAGACAATTGCTAAAGACATCTCAGTCAACACCCTGACAAAGCATTCTACCCATAAAATGAATGAATAAGCTTTGTGGTAAGAGTAGCTACGTGCCACAACTCAGCTGAAGAAAATGCAGTGAAATGAGTACATTTGATTGGTGAGAGCCTATGCACATTTGTCCCCATTCCAAGCTTCCACAACCACGATATATGCTAGGTTTCAGTGTCGCTATATAGCAAGAATGAGAGAAGCAGGAAGGTCCCCACCTTTTCAGGAGTAAAGAGGGGCATGAATAGTGTGGTTCTGTGGGGACAAGTCAGGGGAAAAAGCACTCTGGCTGAGAGGCTGGTCCAGGGACAAAAAATCACTGGATAGGATCATGGGGTCACCATTAAGGATCTCCTGCAGGCTTGTTTGTAGCTCTTCGGGAACTGGGGGGAAGTCGGAGATGTCAGAGCATAGAGGTTCCACAGGACCAGGCTCCAGGAGCAGTGGCTCTCTCATGAGGTCATCAGAGGAGAGCAGCACATCTGAGGCAGAAGGAGGAGACAAAGAAGGTGTGAGAAAGCACATCACACCACTGTTGATTCCTTCCCCATGTCTGTACAGTAGTACAGTAGTACCCCACTTAATGTTGTCTTGTTAGAGCACTCTTGCTGTAACATGGTCAAATGCATGTGTATAGCATGCTCTGTACTGCCCATTTTCTTTATTATCAGTACAGTCCTAATCCTCCTTCCTGCATCTCTCTGGTACTTGCACCATGCACTCTGGGCACCCTTGGTGGTGAGGGGTTCTCTGTGCATTTCTTTTTATGCACCATCCTCTGCCCTCAGCTCATTGGTGCCCTGCACACAACTTACGGGCACAGGCTGTCACAAGCGTTTCCCTCTTACACGTGTCCAGCACCAGCACATGCATTGCATACTTTCATTTAATTTCAAAGTTTTCTGACAATCAATTTTAATAAGATAAACAACAAGGATACCGACCAGCTGAGAACTCCAATCTTACCCTCTTGTTACTACCCTTTCACTGTCTTTTCAGCAGTTCAACTGTCTCCCTATATATTTCTACACACAAATACAATTATGAAGATAAATAAGACATCTATTTATTGTTCTGCTGTATTTGCATTTTCACCTGATATTTTAAAATGACCCTGTTTAGTTCTGCTTTAATTATGTTACACTCTCTAATGTATCCTGAGCAGTAACCTGGGTATTACTTTTTTTCACATCCAAAAACCAAAGGCAGGAAGACCCATGCTAAACAATCAGAAAAACAGGGGGAAGGAGGAGATGAGCTATCGCATGACCCTGCTCCACAATCACATGGTCTTCAGATACAGCTTGTACTGCACTGGTATAAAATTCTGCTTCTAGTCCACGAGGATCACGCCACCCTTTGGTCTGTACGTACAAAACACTCTGCTGCTTATTAGACCTCCAATTAGTCTGCATGTCAGTGGGTTGAACAAAAACCAGAAGTGCACTCATTGTCTTCTTACATGTTTTTCCATTGCATTCATATCTGCTTCCCATGGATGAGCAACAAAGACATGGAAAAAGCGTAGCATATGTGGAAAAATACCTTTGATCGAAAAATGAAAAAGGACAACCAACACATTACCATTTGAGGAAAATACTGGAAATAGCTGAATACAGAGGGGGGGACTCAGACAAGGTCTTCCCAGAGGATGCATTAGAGACCACGTGAAGAGATAGTTTAGGCTGCTAGACCAGGCACAACTGAGACTCACCAGGTGGCTCTTCGCCATGTATGTCAAGCAGACCATTCATTGGCAGCTTGAACTCAGGTTCATCTAGTAAATTCATAGGAGCCTTAACTTCCAATGTGTTCCTAAAGCAACCAATAATAAAGACCTGATTACAATTGGTGCCCCACGATGCAGGTGGAGCCACAACAACCAAATGACAGTAACAACTCTTTTTATCAGAGGTCACCTATCTTTAGAAATTACCAAAACATCCAGACTTTCCAGTCAATCTAAAAAGCAGCAAAAACTGAGACTGAATGGGTTAGAATCTCTGTAATGCTTATTTAAAATTGCCCCAAATCACCATTTTACATAAAGAAAAACTAAGTCTGACTAGATAAAAATCTCCAGAAATGTTATATCCTTAAGAAATAGACTTAATCTATCTTTTTAAATGGGAGAAAAATGTCTGTCTTGTTTAAGTAACACACAGACACATTATCAAGCAGGGAGTTAATGCAGTTTTTGTAGTAACTTGTAGTCAGTAGTATGCAACATTACAACCATCACATATCACAATATCAAACTTCAATGACTGCAAAACATTTGCCAATGTTGGTAGTACCTTTTACTTAATGCGAACACAAAGCACATACTTACTCTTTAGAGACAAAGACCAGCTTGGTTTTGATGTATTTAAAATATGGGCTTTCCGCTGTAAGACACAGAGGTAGGAGCTATTTCATCATAAGTACCTTACAATGCATCAGCAAGAATATTCATGAAAAATAAAAAAAAAATCTACAAAACAATATTTACATTTTGCGGCAGCTTGAAAAGGCCATAATGCAGGATAAGTGGAAGGCCTTAAAGTGTGAATTAGTTATGCAGAAAACCCTGTAGCAGACAAGTGTCCAGAAGGAGAACCTGGTCCCTGAACCCTCACCTCCACTCTTCTCCGTGTAATATTTCCGAAATGCATCATCTTTGGGGATGTTGGGGTAAAGGAACTTCAGGGGGTTTTCCGGGACATTCTCTGCCTCCAAAATTTGGAAGTTGCGAATTATTTCGGTGAAAGGGATTTGGGTGAGGTCGACCTTGGTGAAAGGCTGCACTGTACGTATATTGGGTTTCCCTGAGGATTGAGAACAATCGGCACTCAGATGGGAAGGTTTACTACAACTTCTGACCTTATTAGGTTCTTGAACTCCATAAGCCCCATGGCAAACTACCACACTGTAGACTCACCATCATCAAAGTACTCAACCCATGAAAAGGTGATGCCACCATCCTTTATGCTTTCACTGAACCTCAACAAGAAAGTCCCTGGCTGCATCTTTTTCAGGAGGGCCTTCTCCTTGCCCTTGCTTACAAAACCCATAATGTGCCTGAAAGATAAAGCGTTAGTGAGGACAACTCCCAACAATCAACTGCACAGAACTTTACAATGATGACCTCAGCTACCCACTGGGCATCTTACCACAAACATAAGGCCAATATGCATGACCACTCCTTGGGGTACTTTAAAAATGTTACAGTATTCTTGTAGATCAAGGAATAAGTTTTATGATTTCACCCCAGAAAGATTAAGAAGGAAAAGTATTTTTTGCATTTGAGATCTACTGGTACCTTTGAAGATAACTCTCAGACCACTTGACTGTCAAGCATTTTCCTAGCAAAATATGCAGACAAATGTAATATATCAATGACATGGTCAGTACCCATCATTCCAGAGGTTTTCAAGATAGTTCTTCACAAGCATAAGGATGCCATCAAACCAGACATAAAAGGAGAAGTTTACGTTGGGGACATTTTCCTGAAAAACAAAGTGGTACACCAAAGAGTAACAAAATGGCATTTCAACCTATGTGTCAGACTATCTTATGGATAACATTTTTTTTTTGCTGACATTTTTAAAAACACCCAGAATCATAAGAAACCACATGGCTATATGTCTACATACTGTATAGAAATGGCTTCCCTGAATTGCAGTGGTGCGCCACCAATTCAGAAAATGCTAGGCTAATTTACTTTTACATGGGAAATAATTTTTATTTAGGAAAGAACCTTACAGCACATGGTCCAGGCTGAGGCCGATGTTAAAACACAAAAAGGTTTTCATGCAGTTAAATAAAATACCTCATCTATGCAGATAAAATAATGTGTTTTAAATTTTGGATTTCTACCTCTGTAGCTTCTAATTTTAAGCCTACAGAGGCGACACAGCAGATGACTGACATATTGTGAAAATCACTGTTTTACAAATAGCGTAGAAAAACTCCTCACCTTAGAAAACTTAGCCCAGGAAATTCGACATGCATCATAGCTTTGCTGTTGACCTGGACAATGAGGAGGGAAAAAGATTCATTTAAGTTTATCTGGAACAGCTGTCTTTCAGACGATAAACTATCAGTGTTCACATCCTTCCTTTCACGTGCACTAACCAAAAAGCTTCTGGGCAATCATGTTCAGCTGGTCACAGTTGAGTCCCTTGTCTGTGATAGACAGGAACTGCCAGCTCAACATCTCTGCTAACTGAGGCCAAGTAGCTGCTGGAGGGCTGGCAAAAAAACCAATATTCTAAAGAAAACAAAACAGACACACAGAAACAGAAAGAAAAAATATATTGCTCCAGTTAAAATCATCCAATTCCATGACCTCTGATGTTCAATGCATTTCAGATTTGCAGCACTGCATCTGCACCAAAAGGGGGGGGGGGTGCACACACATTTAGAAGGAAAGGGATTGGCATTACCAAGGTGTCTGAAGAGCTCTGCAAAACATGTTCACATTTGTCAGCTTCATAACATTTTCAAGGCTGAGCGTACCTACAGTCCAGCCAGCACTTGCAGGTACCTGTACACGTGTTTCACTTTACTGAAACACTGGCTGCAAACAGGTACACTTATGTGCGGGTTATAGTTGGGAAGGTCACATCCAACGATCACTTACATTTTTATATTCTGCATGACATAATGTATTGGTTTTAAAATCAACTTTGCTGAAGGGGCTGGGGGGAGAAGTTTCTGGTTTCTCTGTCATGCAAGTCTGCCTTGATTCCTCAATAAAGTTCTGATTACCTGTTTGACTGTTCAACAGATTTCGCTCAATTCTTCCACACACCCAATCAGCTGTCTTCTTACCACTGCAGCCAGTCAGTTAAAACGTCGCATGTAATTATGTTATGCACAGATACCCTGTAGTGACCTCGTACCGTAGGATCCGTGCACAGCATGTTGAACCACAGTATGGAGGCCCAGGCACTCTGCAGTTGGCCAGAACCTGATATGACTACCACGGGAAATGAGGAGGCCTGAATGCAGGGACAGAAAGGAACAGCGTTACACCGGCTTTTGAGAAGCCACAACACTGTCTTGTACCCAATCAGGGCTGGCTAATCTTGCAAAACTTGTAAGACAAGCCAACACATCCCAACCTTATGATCAAAACGCAAAACTGTTGCTAAAAAGTCCCTTTCTAATCTCTATATGGTTAACTTCATGAAAGGTGTTTGCAATAATGTACATTTTTAGTTTGTAATTTTTTGAATTAATAACTTAATAATTAATAAATTAATAACTTTGTTGAAATATGCATCATACATTATATCTGCGCTGCATTATGTCAAGCTGAGCTTGTTTTTTTCATGGTTTCAGTTAAATCTTAGAAATCTACCAAAAACAAGGAAGAGAAAGAGACCCACCTGTAGCTTGACAGACAGCCCGTGCAACTCAAATACTGTCTCAAAGCACATGATGTGCAGCTCCTCAGTCACACAAAGTGAAAGCTGTGGGACATTAAAACATTTTAAAGAAAGGATGCCAATCTTATTTTTTCTTTAAATGAGACCAATCAACAGTTCTATCTCATTTAATCTGTACACAAAACTAAGACTAGTCAGACATTGGAGGCATTGTGTATAGAATTGATGTACTGTGCATAGAGGCAGCGTGTGTGGAAATGTTATACAGCGCATAGAAGGAGTGTGTGAAGATGCTGGAGTTCGTGTGTGTGTGTGTGTGTGTGTGTGTGTGTGTGTGTGTGTGTGTGTGTGTGTATACCTCATACTCACATCATTCACTCCCTTGCCTCCACCAACTACCTTCTGTTCCTTCAGAGTCTGTGATGTGAAACATGATTTAATAGGACCATGAAAAGGACCACAGAGCATTGCATGGAAAGTCTGAAAACCTTATGATTATGATTAGCTATATACTAATCTCTAGCCAACCTGCAAATACAAACAACTACAGTCATCCACCCATTCATGCTAGTACTCATCCTGTTGCATGGAACTATATATAATATATGACATATAAGATTAGTAGGTCCTTCCAAAAACCTGGAATGCACAACCAAAAACACTCACCAGATGCCTGAAATCAGCCACCATTCCACCATTATTGCTCTCTATCATGTTTAGTGCCTTGGTACTGTTGCCCAACACATTGAACCGCCTATACCTGCAACATACAAAGTAATCATTGACACAGGTGAGAACGCAAATGGTTAAATCCTTGAGGTGATCATTACTTTAAACACTTTACACAGACACATTAAGATGTACAATAATGCAGAAAAGTGGCTCAGTACAGCAATCCCTCAATTTACAGAATTTTTCTGTTACTAAAAATGGTACACATAGCAAAATTTCATATACTGATGGCCAATTTCCCATTATTTTAACTGATAAAAATATGATAATACATTCCTAGCCCATTTCAAAACTCGAAACCATTTTTCCATAATATCAGTAAAACATCTTGTAGTACAGGCAATACATGTGTGTGATGTGACACATGGTGTACCGTACTGCACAGCACCACACCCAGTGCACCAACCCCTCTGTTCACAGTAGGAAGATCAGATCAGATCAGACAAAAACCAGACACTCCACATTCTACAATTGTTCAATCAAAAATGAATTTAGTTAAAAAAGTGAAGACAACAATTTAAAGCAACCAAGGCAATTTACTGTAACAAACTGTTACGTAATGCAGAAAGAAGAAAAGAACAGATGTGGTGGGTCGCTCCCCTCTTCCAGACCTTTTAATTAATTTCATCTTCACGTCTGTTGTATGTACTTTTCTCACTTTCTCACCCATTTTGCTGGATTACACTTTATGACATTAAAATTTACACACTGCACCAATGTGTTGAAACAGAAACAAACAGGAAACCATCTGCAACTTACTACACTTTCACTTAGCTTAAGAAATGCGCTATTTTTTTAAAGATAAGTTTCCTGACACAGATTTTTCATTCCAAAAAGTAGGAGATCAAAAGCCAAGAGCGGTTATACCACAAATTCATATAAAGACAATTTGTAAATCGAGGGATCCCTGTAATGTGTGTGCACCATTTGTTTTATTTGCCTTCATTCAAACGAGTCTAGTACCACATTAGCATTTCCCCATTAATATATGCTCAGTTTCCTTGCTAACAAATGTCAGTTAGTTGGTGTTTTGTCGTTTTAATAATTATAACAATGTTAAGCAGTAAATTGCATGCTTACCCTTTCATATTTGGGGCATCCCTGAAAAGAAGTATGGAGAGAATTTCAGTGCCTAACATTTACATATTCTGTCATGAACAAATGCACATTTAGCAGTGCGACAAAATTCAAACATTAGTTAAGAGCAAAGCGAAATGTAGAAATATTCCAGCCAAGCAATCTTACAACATCAGATTCTTTAGTGTACTCAAAGAATCCAATCCTATATGCTAGGGAATATCAGCTGTGTAGTGGAGCTCTTCAGATGAGACAGGTTTGACCATAATGAGGAAGACAGAGTGTGTGACAGAGCCGTGGTGATACAGTTATCAGTACCTGTCCATCAAAACCGTGACTTTCATTACATGGTTTAGCTCAGGCACTTTGACCAGGAGCCTACAAAAAAAAAAACAGTTGGTCAGACACTGTACATTTCTGTTAAGAAAAAAAACAATATCACTAATATACGCAAGCAGTTAATCCATGTTAACTAATTGTTTTAAGGCAAACAGATTTACTTCCACATGTTTTAATTAAGTACCTTGCTACTGTCTTTACCGGACTCACCGGATTTTAACTGAAAACTGCACATTGGTACGCAGCACCAGTGGACCCTTTCCCTGCGGCATGCAGGGCTGGCTCTCCACTACCAAGGCACTAGAAAAACAAACAAAATGTGTCAGGTCAAGGGGAACTTGGTAAAGATCTGTCCAAGAGTATGGAGGTCCAGGATGTGGCATCAAGAGAAAGAAATATAATTAAAGCTTCTTTGTAAAGAGAACTCCAGAACTGCACCTCTTCAACAATGTGGTGAGCAGGAAGTCAACCCTATTCTGCAGAGCAGGCTTCTGGGTCTTAAAGGGGTCATTGTCATAAGACACCTTCCCTGTGAGCTCCTCCACCTTCTTCAGGAACTTCCTCACCTGGAAGAGGCAGTCTGCCTCACAGGTAAACCTGCATCCAATCACAGGGCACCACAGTGAGAACTGACAGCATTCAGTCACAAGAAACGAAACACACACCAGCTGAATGAAAGCTACCAAATTATAATAATGATATAATGATCACAAAGAGAAGTCATTATTATTCTATATGTCACTGTAAAATTTGTCCAAGGCCATTTACAATACTCAATTTATACAAGTCACAGACTATAGTCATGCAACTATTTATACAGCTGGGTAATGTTACTATATTCATACAAATTCCCTTTATCAAGGACTATAAAAGGAACTATATTCAAAGGGGCAACATTGAGATTACGTGGCAATGGCTGTTAGCACTACAACACCCATTGATACATATAAAAATACATGCTGGCACAGAGTAGGGGGTGATGTACCAGTTTTCCAGCCAATTCAGCTGGACATCCTCTCTGGCTCCAATGCAGGATTTCTGCTGCCGCCTTTGCCACTCTGGTAGTTCCACGCTGACCAAAACTGTGAGCATCTGTTCAGCCAGGTCCAGAACCTCCGCCAAGTCAGACATCAGTGTCTAATCAGACGGAGCCAAAGAAAGTGGGAAAGATAAAAATGATATTAGCTGTACACCTAGGGGAAGTTTTCTTCTTTGCCAGGTTCAGGAGTTCCACACCCTCTCTTCTGATGCTTTCAGGCTTTTTGCTGCATTTTTTAAACTATGCATCCTTTCTGTTATAACTTAAGCTGCTTGTTGACTGTCTTTCTCCTTTTAATAAAACTCCAAGTCCACCAAGTCACCCGGCCAGGAAAGGCAATTGAATCCAAGACTGGAATCAAATTAAACAACACTTTAAGTTGCAGATATGTTATTGTAAAATGTAATCCTGTGATCAAGAAAGTGAGTTATTAGAGGAGTACAAAACCTGACACTTTACCTTCCTGGAACGGTCCAGTCCGTTGAGTAGCTGCTGCAGGATTTTCATCTGCTGACTATGATCCCGATTGTTTGCATTTCCTGTTTTGACAGCAAACATCACTGAGTCATGTTTCTTCTGGCAGACAGACAGCCCTTTCTGAGGCTCTGGGCTGGAGCACAGCTGAACCAACCAAAATGTCACTGCACATTATTCTGTAAGTTAATGTATTTATATGTCTGTATACAGCTGCACAGTGGTGCAGTGGGTAGCACTGGTGCCTCAAAGTGCTGGAACAACACAATTGGAAATGGATTCTATCCCCAAGCAGTGTGTTACATTGTTCTGGTGTATAGATGGGTGAAAGGCTGTAGGGAATTTAACACAGTGTGAAGGTGCTGGCTAAATATGACATAAGAATCACTGCTCCTGACGTTGGAGAAAAGCATTGACTAAATGTATAAACGTTGCACTAACTGACAGCTTAATAAATATTCAAGTGATTCTTGCAACACCATTCTGCAGAATATTGTTCAACTTGTCAACAACAGTGACTTTTGTTATCTGACAGCCTGTCACATCTATTGTGTACATTAAAAAATATTAATATAAAAAAATTATGAATTTGCAAATAAATTCATGGCAATGTTTTTAAAAATATGGCCTTAGCATTATACCCACAAAAGGATTTAAGGGTTTTACCATTTGCATATTAAAACAAATAAACCATGCTATAAATGGAATATTAACCAATTAATTACATAAAAAAGAAAACCCATGTATGCAAAAAAAAAAAAAAATTTGGAAAAGGGAAGAGTGACACCACCTTCCATCATGCGTGTCTGATATTTGAAGTCAAACTCATCTTGCTGCTCCTCTAAAGATTTGATTTTGTGCTCCATCCCCTACACATAAACACACATTCACAGAAAAATACAAGGTTAATGAATCTCTTCATAAGGACAGTCACTCATGATTAATAACAAAATTAACAAATTTACAAAATTATCCTTTTGCTAAATTACTATTGCTGCATAAAAAAGTCATAGGGCATTTTAAAGATACCCATTGTTGGAGACAATACATTCACTACCCTATTTATCTACTGATTTAGCCATAACAACTGTTCATTCGTTCCTTTTAAGAACATTAAAACTCTAAATGCCATATTAAAATACAGAAAGTAACTTCATTTCTTGCTTGAAAATGTTCCAAAAATGTTTTAAAAATGTTTTTAGAAGCGTATGCAACAGCCGATGGTATTTGATCATTTTTGGAAATATTTTATCTGCTACATCCATTTTTCCCCCTCTATAATGTTTTTTTCTGCTTCTATTCTGCTGTGACCCATTGTTACAGCTGCTGCAAAAAAATTTTTAAAGAATATACAAGCTTTTAAAAAAAAGTTGTAAATACACTAAACTTTATATGCAAATAAAAAAGTTTAATGAAAATATGCACCATTTTTCATAGAACAGACCTTTTTATTCAAAGCAACACCATTTTACTTAAATAAATGATATTTTATTGTGTACAGCAACATCACTGCTTTTATCAAATATTTTGGAACAGAGTTACAACTGATGTCTCAAAAAAGAGTCAAATGTATTTGTGCCTCAGTGATGTCAATTTAACCATTTTCTTGCTCAATCCAATGTTACCCTGGAAGCAATCGCATTCATTCATTCATTTATAACGGTGTACAACGCATCCAACAACAGTGTTTGCATGCTGGTAGAGTGAAAAACAGAGATAATGTTCACAGAATTACTGCCTATGTCAATAAAGCTCTGTCTGTCTGTCTGTTCTTTATGCACAACTTTGTTTTTCAAGCTGAAGCATGTTGTGTCTAAAACTTGCTTGTCCTCAGTTGCAACTCTCACTACTAAACTGCCACTGGAAGTAACGCCACAACTGTTCATTATGAGCTTCATGACCTGGGTTTCTATGGCCGAAGAGCTGGACACAAGCCTAAGGTCAGCATGTGCAATACCAAGCGTCAGCTGCAGTGGCATAAAGCATGTAGCCGTTGGACTCTGGAGCAGTAGAAACGCCTTCTCTGGAGGGACGAATCAAGTTTCACCATCTGGCAGTCATATAGACGAATGTGGGTTTGGCAGATGCCAGGAGACACTACCTGCCTGCATGCATTGTACCAACTGTAAAGTTTGATGGTGGTGGAGGAATAATGGTCTGGGGCTGTTTTCATAGTTTGGGCCACTTAATTCCGGTGACAGGAAATCTTAATGCTACTGCATACAGCAACATTCTGGAGAACTGTGAGCTTTCAACTTTGTGACAACAGTTTAGGGAGGGAGGGACCTTTTCGGTTCCAGCATGATGACATCCCGAAGCGCAAGCTGAGGTCCATAAAGAAGGTTTACTGAGTCTGGTGTGGAAGAATTTGACCATTCTACGCAAAACCCAGACCCGAACCCCATCAAGGACATTTGGAATGAAACAGAACATCAACTGCGAGCCAGACTCCATCACCCAACATCAGTGCCTGACTTCAGTGATGCTCGTGTCGGAAAGGGATCAAATCCCTGCAGCCGAGTTCAAAAATCTAATGGAAAACCTTTATAGAAGAGTGGAGGCTGTTATAGCAGCAAAGAGGGGACCAGCTCCATACTAATGGGCATGATTTTGAAATGAAATCTTCAACAAAACACATATAAGTGTGGTTTTCATGTGTCCGCATACTTTTGGCGATGTAGTGTATCTCTTATTGTCATTTATTGGTTATTTATTAATTTTTTGTTTTTGCTTTTTTATTAAATGATATGCGTGTTATATTGTGTCCCACTGCTGTAAAGGCAAATTACCCTGCAGAGATCAAGTTAAAGAGTATCCTAGCATATTTAATTATTTTTTTCCAGAAAAAAAAAAAGTGATTTCCTACTGTAAGGGGATCAAATTATTAAGGGGTAAATTCAATTAATCCAATTGCAAGGGACAAGTGTACTTTCAAGCAACTAATGGACAAAAATAATAAAACTTTGACAAACAATAATGAGGCCCACCTGAACTTTGGTCTTAAGCCTAGACATCAGGCTGTCAATATTCTTCTGGTTGTCTGTCTCAAGAGAGCTCTGCTGGACCTGGAGCAGCTGCACCTGATGTAGAAAAGGGGCGAAATGTACATACATGAACAACCCAGTCCATCTCAGCGCCAAAGAAGCACAAGCAAGCTGAGAGGAAGGAAACAAACTACTCAAACACCTCAAAGCAGAAGATTAAAAGCTACAAACAAGACCAATTAGAATAGCTTATTATCTATAACAAAATAAAGGAACCGCTGTGTTAGGCAGAAACATCTAGATAAATTAACATTGTAAAGAAGGAGGAGAATGTGAAACTGGCAGAGAACAGCCAATTTTGGCAGTTTCCCAGGTTCCCCACCTGCTCAGCCAGCTGAGCAGACTGCAAGATCTCCCTCTCTTTCATCAGGAACCAGAGGATAACACTGGCTAGAGTATGAGGCTGTTCCTGGTACTTCTGTGGAAAGTGACATCAAACAGCAAAGGCAGTGAAGTGACAATAATCGTGCATAATTTCAATAAATGATTGATATTCCCAAGTTTGTCTCCTTGCCCAGCATTTTGCTGAAACCATATCCCCTGTACCAACTCTGTTCCTGTGCCACTGAAATGACAGCAGTATTTTGGGAGACAGCCATATCCTGACCTGAAAGTTGTGCTTGAAGCGGCGGAATTTGCACTGCTGCAGGAAGGTCTTGCCCTCCTGCACAAAGCGGCTGTGCTGGTTGTCCAGCTCTTCCAGGAGCACCTGGAAAAGAACGCTTGCCACTGCTGGGTCCTGTGATGCCCGCTCCCTGGCAGAGGCAAACACACACACACACACACACACATATATCACAAGCATTTTGCATGTTACCAGGAAACTCCAAAGAACTGATAAATGCAGCATATAATGTTGTGTGTTATACATGAGGATTAATATACTCTTTATGACATTTTTCCCCCAGGGGGTCCATGCAAAGGGGCAACTGCAGCTGTGTCCTCCTCACCAGTCCTGGCTCTCAATCCACTGTGCCAGGTAGTGCCGTACGTCCATTGGCAGCACCTCCTGGCTGTAGAGCTCATCCACCTTCTGCAGGTACAGGGAGTCCAGCTGCTGCAGCTGCTCCCACTGAGTCATCCTGCTGACACACACACACACACACACACACACACACACACACACACACACACACACAGAGTCAGGCTGAGGGTATGTGTACACACAGCAACACGCGACCAGTCAAAGAGAAACACGACGTGGAGCAACGCAAGAATATGACACAAATTCCTTTATACCAAAAAAACAATAAAAAATACGCGCAGCAGTAGGACACAGCGGTCCGTGCGGAGGCCAAAAAACAATGTGGTTCGCGTGTTTCACACACTGGCAGCACCGCCTGATCTGCTTTATTTTCACCGAGACCGGTCGACACACTCGGTCCTGGTTAGTGCTCGCAGTGTGTCACAGCAGGGACAGGAGAGGGACAGACACACGCAAGACACACTAGGTCACGCGCGCTGACGAGGAACGCGTCAACACAAGACGGTAACTGCATAACATTCGATAACAGCCACTGCAATATAACAGTAATAATCTTACATTAAATAAGGCTGCCTCTTACTTCGTAAACTGCTGGTCGATGACACGTTTTTAGCTTGCTGTCTTCGGGATGTCAACACAGCGGAGAGACTATGCCCCCGAGTTTGACTGTCAACACCTTACTGCAACTTCTCAGGAAGACGTTCCGGCTCCATTCACTTTACTCCCTTCGCTACAGTTTTCGGTAATCGATGCTTGTCTTTTGTTTTATTGGCTCTCCAGGCTGAGCATATCCCGCCTACATTCCCTTTAGCTCACGAAACCATTTTGTTTCAATATGGCCGCGTTTAAAAGCCCTCCAGGCCTACGGTTTAAGCCAACATGGCGTACTCCCGCGTCCCATTGTTTCCTAACCGGCCGAAAGTGCTGAATGTTTATTAGCTAACGTCGGGACATTGTTGCCGCAAAGAATGGACAACTCACTTGTCAATCAGGAAGCGGCCTGTGACGTCGAAGTGGCCATCGCTCAGCAGAGGGAGTGCGTACTTACGAGAAGAGCGAATGTAGAAAGTTTTGCCTAGTAACAGCCGATTTCCTAAAAGTGACGTAACGAAAGTGAAGCATTCAGAGTAAGCGGCAAACTGGAGAAAGGCGGAGGAATCCACTCGACGACCGCGAAGGCGTGACTTTCAACACTGTGTTTACTTGTATATTTTCAGCCACTTTATTATTTTTGTTATTGTTACATTTTCATAGATATTATGGTCTATAATGAATGAACCGAGAAGGTATTACTTACTGTGACACGTGCAACTCTATTCATGGTTTCTACGTTTAATAACGGCGGTGTCGATCCCATACACTTCACATTTATAACTGTAAAAGTGCCGCAAAGGCAAAAGTTCGAAAGTGTTAAGTAACAGTTACTCTCAATTCTGTGATTTGGTCATCAGAACCTCGGCCTTCCGCAACTATAATGCAATTTAAAATATGGCCAGTTCATAAAGGACTGCAATATCTATTCATATTAGGATTATAAATTAGTATATTTTAAGAAGCTGTTAAGACTGACATATGCAACATATATTCGTATCTTAAAATATTATTTACAAATGAATATTTGGGTCGGGTAAGCACACACAGGTCAGGTATGTGCTGTAGAAGTAAAACTCTGGTAAAAAAGCACTTTGTGCTAAAACCGTCCTTATCCAGTACAGTACTGTTATTCCCTTAAATTATAAACTATTAAGACAGTACAGTAATAACAGTGACCAACACCACATCGACATGATTTACACTATTGTTGCATCATAACAATAACATTTCATTTTTCATTCATTTTTTTTTACCTTGAACTGTTACCACCTGCACGGTTATTGTGACCGGTGGGAATTTAGAGGACGGGTTATAGATTATTTACACACAGATTCAACAGATAATCCTCTACTTGTAGTAATTTAAATAAAGTATATTTAACTTGTGCAATTCCTTAGTATTTTGTACAAATCAGTTATATGATATTAATTCATCATTACCAGTTATGCTGTATTTTTAATCAACAGCTATTTCATGGTATCAAAGCTTGAGCTTACAAGGTGGCGTGTTAGGGTGTATAGTGTGTGAGGGTTGGAGGGGAGTAGGTGGGCAGGTTGTTACATGGGTAGGGTAGGGCTCTATGCTTCATCCCAGTGGGTAAGCGCAGGATATCTGTCAACTTATCCTGTATATTCATAATAACAGCTATTTCACGGTATCAAAAATCAACTACTAGTTTTCTGGGGGGGAAAAAATCCACCTATCAAATATGATATTTTAATAAAAATCAACAGAAATAACATGAGTAATAGGGATGGTAGCACCATAGCCATTGCTGTTTTGCATGGCACATTATTTTAAAATACACATTTTCATAAGATCCACAGATGACAACTTCACTAAAATCTACAATTATTACATCTCAATCTTACTTCATACAATTTATAGGCCTTGATCATAGATCACCAGTTGTGTAGGGAATTGGCCTATAGGATAATGAAAGAGTAAAATTAATGTCACAAAAGTTCTCTCTACGAGGCTAGTTGAAAATTGAATAGAAATAATTGGTCATTGACTAAACTGTTTTACAGATTTCTGACTTGAGTGGATCCTGTCCATGATGTGAACCCAGAAGCAGCTAAAATAACTTCGTTCACAATTCAAAACTCCTGCTCAGTCAAGAAGTCAAAAAAGCGAGAAAATAGATGGAGCTGATTTTGCTTTTTCACGATGTGAAGTGTAGGCAGACAAAATGTTACTCAATAGTGATGGACGCAGACCAGGTGTTCTGGTTCACAATCAGGTCTTCCTCCTGTTTCATGTTATTGAGGAGATACTTGATCCCAGCTTTCACACCCGTTTTCACGCCGGCTCCCAGCGCATAGCCAGCCACGCCCACCGTGCCTCCTGTGACAGCCATCAGAGCATCGGTGCCCAGGTCCACAGCGCTCAGAATGGCCCTTTCTTTGGCCATCTCAGAGCAGTTGACTGATGCATAGTAGACAGCAGTGCCCAGGTTGTAGAGGGTGCTCACAGCAGGGATCCATTCCACCACATTGTATACACGCTCCTCCTTCTTGTTGATGCAATTCCTGTGCACACTGCGGCGGATGCGGCCAGCTCCGGCTCCCTCACCGTGCTCCAGCGAAAGCTCTTGGCATTCCTGGATCCAGCACTCGCACCCCTCGGTGGGGATGATTCGGCTCCCCTTCTGCAACACCGCTCGGTACAGGCCGGGAACGTCTCCGAGAGACACGCCAGCACAGCGAGGTCCAAGAAGCTCACATGCACGCACGGCCTCTGCTATTTCCCCATCTTCCTCCACTGCATCCCCCACCAGTGATGTCCCATTTACCCTGGTCCAGCCCTGGCACTCTTCTTGCCGCTCCTCTCTACCACCATCCGTGCCCTGTGTCTCCTCACTCTCCGCACCCGTTCTTGCCAGCTGCTGGATGTTGAACATAATGGCCTGCAAGTGATGCTGCGATTGCTCTTTCTCTGGGGCACCTGGGGCTCGTGGCTGGTTGCTTCTTTCCATGAGGTCCTCCAGGTCCAGCAGCAGCTCCTCAGTGTCTCCAACACCCAGCAGGTGAAACAGCTGCAGCACCAGGGTTTGAGCCTCCTGAAGGCAGTTGGCAGCCACCAGCACTGGCACCAGGGACAGCCCCAGCAGCTCACGGGGGAAAAGAGCAGATGTCGTCTTAGGGGTGGCAGCAGCCAGGAGGTCTCCGCAGCTGGCGTTGCCCTCCAGAGAAGTTAGCCGCATTCTCCCCTGAAGCAGATCTCCAACAGTCATCACCAGGTGACGAGCGGACTGTATCTTGGCCTCATCGGCCGCAGAAGGGAGGCCGGGCTCCAGAGGGGATTCAGAGAGGCGCGACTGCTCCAGTGTGGTTCTGTCTTGTGTCAGCAGTCTCTTCTGAGGTGCTGCCCTGTTCGCCCACCATGGTGCATTTGCCTGCGAGTTGCAGCAGTCGGCCAGCAAAAGCTGCACAACAATAAGCCACTTGAGTTTTTGATCCATCATACGTTCGTAGGCTCCCCCGCTGCCACAGCGCAAGGGTTCTGAGGGCAAGATGAAATGATAACCGCAGATTTACCTTGTTTTGTCAGGTATTAGTGTGTTTTCTCTGTCAGTGAATGTTGGCTTGGTTAAAAAAAAAAGTGCTCACTCTGCTTTTCTAACATTCAGAACATACAAAAAACAGCAAAAAGGCCCTCCCCCCTGGCAGCTCACCAGCTCCCCAAGCTCATATCTCTTTGTAGCTCCTCTCATTCTGCAAACACTTGGCCATCTGTGACGGTGGAACGTGCCAAGATTGTTTTTCTTTTTTTGGTAAAATGATTTTACAGAACTTTTGTAAAGAATTACAAGGAACTTTTCAGGTTTTCATTGTATGACCAAAGTTCTATTTAGGTTTTTTTTTGCTCATTATTTTTAGGAAATTTTTGGAGGAGTAGTGGCAATTTCTCTATCAGGTGTGTTCAGATATCTGTTATAAGGTTTTTCAGATATTGCACCGTGAAACTTGTCGTCAGTCATTAGTTCTAAAGTGACCACAGCATTAATGTAACCAAAATCCCACAAGCAAAGTCCATTTAGATAAAAAGCTCTTCTTTCAAAGCACTCACCTCAATCCAGGGACCAAAGTCTGATGTTGTCCTCTGCCAGGTTGTTTTGGTGTGTCATCGGGCTGTTACACACTAGCACATAAAGACTGGTTCTCTCTCAGGGACCAATGGGATTCCAACCCTGCAATAACCCCCCTTCCTTCTCTGCTGTCCATCCCCACACTTGTTCCCCCTTTTTTTTGGCCCCATTGCTCAATCGGGAGGACAGGCCTGGAATATTGATTCACGTGGAGAAGCACCATGTTTTCTAAAGTGATTCTGTTTGCTCGCACTTCTCTCCTGTGTTTTCTCTCTCCTTCCTCCCTGCTCAGTCCTTTCTCACAGGGGAGTAGGGCCTTTGTTTCAGACCCAAATACTTGGCAACCACCTCTTCTCATGTCAGGAGTGGACTGTTTGATGGGGCCAGCCAGGGTAACAGCTTCATCCATCTCACCCATCATGTGCTACACAACCGAACGGTGCTGAGAAGTGGACCACGTGCCATTTCGGTCTGGTGTAGCTTCTCCGACCTAAGCAGAAACCCCAGACTCCCTGAGCTGACCCTCAGGGGCAATCAAAACCTTCTTCTGAGCTGAGCACCAATATTACAGTAGCTGCACTGAACCTCACTGTCTGTCACATCTGAGCTGAGACTGTGCTGAAATGCTAAGCCTACAGATTGATGTATGCAATTTCCAAAATGTGTCCCAGAAATTGATGGCAAGTTTAATGTAAAAGCTGAGACTGAGTGGCCTAAAGGGAGGGAAACAGTATGAAGGACATCAGCGTTTCCTTTTATCGATCCTGTGAGGTCCCCAGGCTCCTCTAAAGAAGGCAAAGTAACAATTTCTTGCACAATCTTTGCAAGTTATACACTGTATTTGAACAAACGTGAATATATTTTTACATTTGCTATTATCACAACCTCGATTTTAAGACGGAGAAGCAAAGTTGTGCAGGTAACCCTCAGCAAAACGCGATGAAGGTTCTGTGGCATTTAGAGGCTAAAATGACTTGTCTGTTTGCTCGAGTCACCCGAGGTGCTTTGTGTTTGGAAGTGTCCTCTGTTTTCAGCGCTGAGAGCACCAACATTTAGTCTCCTTTCAGGCTGAGTGACTGGGCGTTTGTTCACTTGTTAAACACAGGGGCAAAGGGAAACCCGGTTAGACAAAAAGGCTGGGTCACCAAAAACAAACACACAAACTCAGAGGGGTGGGGCTTTGGGCGGTTTTATGAAAGGGTGTTGTGCCTGAAACACTATTTCCAACTACATCAATGGATGACTGCTGGTGTTTCCATCCACTCAGTCCCATGACAGACGTGTCGGAATTGCAGACCACGAGAGGGCAGTGCGCCTTCCTTGTTTATCCGGATTCTGGCAAAAGCTCAGTAGAACCAGGCCAATGCAAGAAGCCAAATACCCGGCAGAGTGAAACAAGGCAGTGGGAGGCTGGCTGGGGCGTGACTGCAGCTTTGGAGGAAGTGTGGTTAGTTAGGATAGAGCCCCAGTCTTTGAATGTTGTCCATCATGGCAAGGATTAATCCAGGAATAAGGCCTGAGGACCCTAGGCAGGAGACAATGGCACCAACTTCCGGGACAAGTTCGATGTGAGGTAGCAGGAAACTGGGGGGGCAAATAGAGGGATGAAATGCAGTGTAGAAACAGTGTGATCTTTCTAGTCTGCCCAACATTTACGAATTGAATGGAAAAGCAGAGAAAATATGACATTAATTTGTTTGTAGATTTTCTAGAAACCTGCCAGGTATTTCAGTCTGTCCAGGTTGAACGTGAAAGCTAGATTAATGTTATTCTTTGCAGTGCTGTTGCTGTATTGTTACTGACCAACATACTGGATGAGTTAAGGAACCACACAAGGGGCACAAAAAGGTTTTTATTTTAAACATTGCACTTCTCACAGACCCTCTTTTAAATTCATAATATGAACATGAGGGTTCTAGAACACCAATAACCACCATAGTGCTTTGACTGTGGTTACCGTGCATTTCTATGGGGAAGAAGATTATTGAGATACTGACGCAAACTCAGAGATGGGTCATATAGATTATTATATGTTGTTTCCCATTATCCAAAAAAGTGTAGTGAGTTCCTGGTTGAACTGAGGAAATATTAACTTTTTCCCACAGAAGATCAATCATCTTTTGGATGTTTCGTATAGAAAGGATAATCGGACCATAGAGCACAGCAGCAAAATACTATTAAACCAGCACAAGGGTTTGTACGATTTCTTGGCCATTTCCAAACAGACAGATTTTCCATTTTTCATTTAATATATTACTTAAACATTGAAATCCCACTACGTAAAACTGTATTGACTTTATGCGTGTCTCATATATATATGAGCATTACAGGGCAAACAAATCGGTTCACATAACTGAACAGCAATTGTGTTTGTCGGGTTAGTAGTGGAAATGGGAAAAACACACCGGTGACCAGTAGTGCAGGCAGTGGCCCTGCATGAAAACATACGGCGTTTTCGAATTACTTTAATATTTAGTCCCAGCTGAAGAACAACTGACAAAGGAATGAAACAAAATTAAATAAGATTTAGTACAAAATACAATTATTTACCAGAGGGCAAAGTCTACATGGAACAAACAAACACTTCATATTGGCTTGGCTCCTACCTCAGTCCGTCTCTGGACTCATGCATCATCTTAATAACCTGTCCGAGAGGCTTGTTGCAGGCAGTCAAACAAATTACGCTGTGATGTTAAACTCATTTCAGGAACTAATAATGCAGACTAGATTACTGGACTCTCGTGGGCTTTTCATCAGAAATCCCAGCACAAATCTGCACACACATCCCCCCCCAATCACTTAAAAATGAAGCTGCGGCAGGAAAAAAGAGTTTTACTCACAACACCTGAATGGATGCTTTTGTGCTTCTCTGTGTTTAATCCCGCTGATGACTGTAAAAACAGGAAAACACTGTGGTTGTTTCACCTGGTGTGGACAGCTAGACTAGAACTTTGAGAATGTGAAGACTTAAGGAGGTACTGGAGCCTGAGGAGCCAGCGAAGGGGTTGAGGGTAAGTGGCTCATGCCTCCGGCCGGATCATTAGACTCAGTCTTGCTGTGTTACATGTGCAGGACCGTGCGAGATCTGCCTGCGTGATCTTTATTAGGTTAAATCACACACTAAACAATCATCACGACCAAATGTACTTCTGCTGGTATCCTGGGAAGCGCAATGAAAAAAATACGTTCCTGATCAGGCGGACGGTTCTAAACCCTGCTTGACTGCTAATGCAAAACGTTCTTTCAAACTTAAATTACTTTGGTGTAAATGTGCCACCAGAGATGGATGTGAGAAAAGCGAGTTAAGGGAAATAAGCCGGATGGAGACAGCCTCACTGTTATGGATCCCGGCTGTCAGTTGCCGGAGGGTGGGGGGGGGGGGGGGGGGGGGNGGGGGGGGGGGGGGGGGGGGGGGGGGGGGGGGGGGGGGGGGGGGGGGGGGGGGGGGGGGGGGGGGGGGGGGGGGGGGCTGGGACATCAAACTTATCTACTTATTACTGAAGTCTCAGTTCCACCCCTGCATGTCCTGTCCTTCTGCAGCCGTCTACACACAATAAATCCTCATTGACAGATATTCACATCATTTTACAGCTTCTTTTACCATAAGTGATAACACAAATACAGGCTGACAGTTTCATGTGAGGTCCAGCAGGTGTATACATATACATATACATCCCTTGATAGGACATTAATTCATTACCCAACAAACAACCCTTTCATCAGTACATTTTTTGCTTTCTTAACTCTTTTAACTGGTTTACTGTCTCTACAAGCCCTGAGTTTCGACTTGTCTTTCCATTTTTTAATCATATTCTTTGTGTATTTAGCAAGAAAAGTCGTGCAGTTTAACCAGCAGGAAGGGAACCTTTGTCATTCTCAAGAGTTGTGACATTTCAGGTGACACAAGGTCCGGATTGTGGGGTCATTAAAAATGTTGTGTTAAATGTCACTTTCCCTTTTTTTATTGGTCACAATGCTGCATACAGGCCAGGAGAGTGAGCAACACTGACCGCTTTCTTTTCTCCTTAGCCCTTGGAGTAGCTGAGTAAGAAACTGAAAAAGAAAGATTAAATGGCTGGAATATGAGCTGAATTTTTTTTTAATCTGATGAAAGTTAATTGACACCAAAACAGTCTCTGACCTTATATTATCATTCATGTTTTTATTATTAATATTATTGTTATTATTATTATTACTACATTCATTTCCTTCAGTTCTCACTCCTGCCAGGCGACAGTTTTTGTTGTATTGAGTGAATGTTTGAATTATTAATGCAAATCCGTATCGATCATTACTTACAAACCTGTGTGAATAAAAACAAAGCCTCAGTAGCAAAAATGCCACTTGGATAAAGTTGAAGAAAAGTTAAAAGAGACCGTAGGTCATTTCACAGAATGTATAACTAATGTCCAGTTGATCAGCTTTTCAAAATCAAAATATTTTATGTCTGCACACTTCACGAAACAAATGGGATATAAGCAACTTGTTAGTCAGAAGTACACGGTTTTAAAATTTAAATATAGGATTCTCTCAAATCACCAACACTCTTATTGAGAAAATTTTGACTTAAGAGCAAATGCAATTTAAACCATAAAATCACCTGCTGACTCTTGCTTGTCAGAACTCAAGTTCAATGGGATAAAGTTTTAAATGTTCCTGAACTCACAGTCACTTGCTTGCTCAAGTAGGACCAAAAGCCGTCAAGATGGCGATAAACAGTAACATTTATATTAAAAACGTTTTCTTTACATTAATAATGTATAGAAATGGCATAATAATAATATAGATGCACTAGATAAATTAAAATAAGATCACAAGATTGGAACTTGTTATATCTATATAAATATGCACACACACACACACACACACACACACACACACACACACACAGTTTCCCCCATGTTCAGCTTTTGTTACTCATAAGTGCGAAAAATGGGCCTCAAATTTGGTTAGAAGCTGCTAGAGGATGTTAAAGTTTCACCTGAAAACTCTCTGGAGTTCCTGTATTTTGCATCGCTGGTGAATGACAGCTGTACCTCTCCAGAGCTGCTGTCACAACAGGGTCAGTCTCCACTTTGGCCTCTTTCACCATTTCCAGTTTTGTCCATTTGATATTTGATAGTTCTGGACCAGAACAGAATTTGTCGTGGCCTCAGAATCTACTTAGTCTCAGCGCTCTCTGTTTTGATGACTATGGCTTTTAAGACCTCATGTGTGATCATTAGGACTGTGAAAGAAAAGTTAATGATGAGAGGAAACATTCACAAAATTTCAATTAACTAATAGTCCAGTATCAGTCACTACCGGGACACCACAGCGTGAGTCGGCGCTGTTGGCTCTGAACATATACAAAGTGATGTCGGGATGAGGTTCTGCTCCGTGAAAATGGGTAATCTCAGCAGGGAAGGAACATCTCAGCGACAAATGTGATAACGTGTGAATACAAGCTGCGACTCTCTCTTCCTCGTGCCAAAGTCAGACGTTCCCTCATCGCCACTGCAGACTCACGCTGATGTTCCCACGGTATCTCCGTCAGCCAAGTGCCTCTAACTGCCACAAAACAAAATAGATCTTTTGGATCTTTATAGAAAGTGTTTTTGTTCCATTGCTAAATGACTGTAGCTCTGTACGACATCTACTGAGGACTTGACTTTTTCCCAAAAAGGTTGAAAATGTGACCAATGACCTCAGTCTCCCAGAAGTATGATGTGCGTTTAAAACGACTTTTGGTAGAATGATCAAGTACGGTCAGCCAGATCATTCAAGACTTTATCAAAACTCCATGACATTCATTTAGTAACTTAAAACTTTATTTTAAATTTGCCACATGTTGAAACACTAAACTGTTGCTGGTTACTTGTCTGAAGTCATAGCTTCAGTGTGTGGGAAGGAGCAGCATCAGACCTTTGACTTGTTCCCCTCTTCAGTGGGACTGAAACAGACCAATTTTTTGTGTATCATTTTTATGTACATCAATAGACAGACAGACAGACAGATAGATAGATAGATAGTGTATATATGATGAGAAAGCTGTAGTTTCAGAGCAGTAAAACTGCACGCTGCTTAAGTTTTTTAGTAATAAGCAGCAAGACATTCAGTCCTGATTGTGTTTATTGTTAAATTCCTTTGAATCTATAAATAATGCAGCAACTATAACAACTCACATCACCTCACCAAGACCTTGACTGCCACTCTTCCACAATGACATCTCTCCTCAAGGGAGTAGAGCTGGTTTCTCTCTCACAGAGATGCTGCTGATAAAGTCGAGAAGATGCTAGAAAAATGTGCCTCGACTTTCGGTTGCCTGTAGGGGAGCATTAGTCTCCTCGCCATCTTCTGCATGACAGAGTCCATCACCAAAAGTAATGGGGTGAGACCATAACAACCCAGGCGGATGCTAGTGACAGTAGTCAGTGTCATTTCATTCAAGATGGTTTTGAAGACACTGGTATAATCTGAGCATTTTCTTGTGTAGACAGGAATAAAGTTACCCCCTCATGGATGGTGAATCCAACCCTCTTGCCAGCACTATATAGCATCTCCATCTGTGGTGTTGCTATGTCTGTGGGGGGCAGTATTAAAACTGAAAGTTAAATTTGGGGTCATTCAGTGCATTTGCTCTTTAGTTGTCAGCAGTACTCTCATCTCCGGGTTTTAATAGGTGGAGTTTATTGTTGTGCCGTTCGGTTCCCTGACTGTTTGGTATACGTTTCTGGCACCATTTTGACCTGCTGCTTCCTGTGGCTCCTTTTCATTCCAAAGCATCTCTCTTTTTACTGCAGCATCTGATACTTCATCAAGTCTTCCTCTTTTTGCTTATTCCCCCAACCCTCTGCCTGCTTCTGCTCCTCAGTTTATGGCCGTGTTTGTTCCCGCATCCCTCATTTTGCCAGATTCTTTCCTCCCCACTTTCACTTACTGCCTGTTTGAACAATATCTGCTGTTCCTCAAAATATGATGTATGTTGTACCTGATGACCCTGACAGTTGAGGTCTAGTTGGTATCTTTTGGTAGTGGTGGCACTGGTTGGTGTCTCTATTCTATAAGGTCTGGCTCATCTTTGTTCCTGTCATCTTTTATCTATCTATCTATCTATCTATCTATCTATCTATCTATCTGTTTGTCTGGTTGGTAGGTATCAAATTCTTTCAGCAATTGTGCTTTGCTGCTCTTTCAAACACCCTTACAATCCAGGTTCCCATTTTTTGTCTTAGTTTCAGCATTCAGAACCAAACTCTTCATCAGAAACTTTCACCAAGCTCCTTCAGGGGGTCAGGGGCAAGTTGTCCTGCTTATTCTTGCTTTTTATTGCTGTTCCTGGGAAAGTTATTAGCAGTGATATGTCAGTGTAACATTCTCACAAATCACCGCAGTCATTTGTGGCAAAAAAAATGGTGGGAATCAAAGTCTACGTAGCATCTTGGGTGGCTGCTGGGAAGGCGACTAATCGCAACTAGTTGATGATGATCATTACTTGCAATAAGAACTATTAAAAAAGAGGGACTACGAAAAAAAGAAAAAGACGTCCAGGAACCGTACAATAGCACTGACTCCACATTGCTCCACTCCGTCCATTAAGGTGGGTGGATGGCAGTTGGCGCGTGTGACTGTAATAAACAGACATTATTTACGCAAAAACCATTATTTCCCCTGAATGAAATAAGTTTTTATCTTTTGAATTTCCCAGCCTGTTGTTGCCACTTAATAAAAGGGCAACACAGCAGGTAGATTCCATACAGTATCACTGAAATTAAGTTTTTCATTTAGTGTTTAGCTCAGGCTATATTTCAAGGCTCTTTTCCTTTAAGAGGCTTCGTTCATTATTTTGTCAGCATTCTGTAAACTCCTTATTTGTCTACCAACAGCCTGACTGAAATGTCATAGTCCACGTTCTCCTGGAAACATTTTGCTGGATCTTTATTTCTGCGAAAGAAATAAACCAGCGTGAATCAGACGATTATTCATTTCACTACTATCCTGTCAGATCTGTTCGGGCCCACAGCTAGATTCCGCCTTGTGTTAAAGGGCTGCTTCTGCACACGGTGAAGAAATCCAGACATAAAAGCGAGCAGCAGTATATTACAGCCACAAATGAACATGCCAACTGTGATATTATTAGGCAGCAAGTAGAGAAAAACAGCAGAAACACACAAAGCTGCTGCATCTTCCTGTTGTACATTAAGAGTAAACAGGCTTTGTTCTGAGCAGATGTGAGGTGAAGCTATAAAGTGGGTTTTTCCAGAGATTCTCTTTGGTTTGTCCAAATTTAGGAACTCCTTTTCTGGAACTCCAGATCTGCCAGGAGAAAAACAGCATTGTGGGTATTTAGACTAGTGGTCTCTTCTTGCAGCTGAACAGAATGTTTAAATAGTATTTATTGTACGGAACTGGGAGGTAACCTGACTGTAGGTGTACATTTGCGAAGGTAGGTGTGTTGTAGAGAGGTGGAGAATTAGGAAAACAGGGACTTCAGATACTTGTTCCTCCAGCAAATCTACTTACTACAAATATAAAACACAAGTATGTAAATTAATTTTAACACCTTACAGAGAATTTTTCTGCCATTTGGAAACCAGTTTTTCCTGTTTGCAAAGCATAAATACCGTAGTATAATATGGTCTATCGGAAAAATATTCTCAGCTTAACACACGCAAACGATTGCATTTTAGGAGGAATTTTAAATCAAATAATTTTATTTTGTGCTTTGAAGTGGTACAGAAAGAAGTGGAAAACGTCCGCATGGCCCTTTTTTTCACAATCCACTTATTCGTGCTACTCGGTTTTGAGATGGAGTCGTTTATAGGGTGAAATACGGGGGTTGTTTTCCGATATTTAACTGACGTCTTTGTTCAGGGTGACGTACAGTTATATGGCTGAGGAAGGACCAGCAGAAGTCTCCCCCTCAGGAAGTAAAAACAGAGAAGATGAAAATGTCACCAGCCTGTCTAACAAGCATTAAATGAATAAATATCACACACAGGCAAGAAGAAGCAGACTGCGGGTCTACTGAAAACTGTACTCCACTAGACCTTTGGAAATTTAAAGCATTAATGAGGAAGGGAATTAAATATATTGGGGTTGGTAAACGGGGACTGAAGCTGTCAGTTCCAGTATAAGTGAGAGAACCCGGGTGTCGGTGTACAACTGGAATACTAAGGTAACCAAACCATAAAAGATGCTCAGTTTACTAAGATGGCGTAAAGAATAACATTTATTGCTATTGGCAAATGATAAGGGTTGATCATACAAGTGGGAGGAAATAAACTTGTCTAATTGTGTTCATTCGCTTTTGAAATCCAATAATGTTAGATAAGACTGTATTAACTTGCAATCAAATTTCCTTTTTTCCTGAGTATTTCCTAATTTATGTTCACATTTCAAACAGTTTTTTTCCACGCCACTCTTAAATTTCCACAATGCGAGATGTCACTACAGCCAGCTGACTGTATCTGGTAGCTCTGCTGTGGAGTTTGGCCGATAATGCTGTGAAGTTGAGTGCCGTCGTGTGCAAAACTGTATTTCGACATTAATGGACTGACTGAAAACATTGTTCAGTTTACTGTGCACTGAACAGACTGCGCTGCCAAACACTCTGACAGGCCCGTGGGGTCTAAGATGGGGGGGGTCAGTGTCAAGGATCACGCTGAATATTGTTTCCAAACAGTTTGAAATTCCTTTCAGTGGTGTCCTTGCATCAGATAATGGTGGATAAACAAAAAAGAGACACATAATGCTCTTGCTTTGCAGCCACCCTCGTGTGGCTCCAAGGCTACAGCCGTGTCCTCCAACCCCCCCGACAAACTCATCTACGCTCCTGTTAGCCACGTTACTTCTCCCACAGACTATCGTTATAATGGTTTACTGTTATTCGGAAGTTTTCTACAGTTGTCCATAACTTCCTGATAGGCAATTTGAAAGAATTGTCCACCGATTTCCATTTAATAAGGTGAAAAAGAAGCAGAAGGATGATTACGCCTTTTCAGGTCCTCTTTCTTGTTGTGAGGCCAACCACTCTGCACTGACAATGAATATCAGAACGCCTGGAACTGCTTAAAGTGACATCTGAGTGTGGATAATCAGCACAGGAGAGTTTCGTTACAAACGTTGCAGGCAGATAATAAGTAAATGTTATGCTGCAACAAAAAAATGGTAAAAATGACAGCAAGACTGTTGTCAGTAAAAAGTTGGAATGGACTGTATTTTTCTGTCATTTTTTCTATTTTTTGCACTTCTGTGATGAACAATGGTATTTTAATGATATGTAAAGCTACTTTCTGTAGCAAAAAAAATCTTTACTTCCTCAAAGACAAATACTGATTGGCTCTTGAGTTCAGCTTAAAGTGGGTACTTATCGTTTTATCACAAAAGCATTGAGCATCTTCAGAAATGAGCCTGACTGGAAGCTCGGAGAGCAAAATGAGAGAGAGAATTGAGCCACTGCTTCCAGACAACAGGATAAAAGAAACTTCCCTCTGCTCACAGAATACCCCCCGTGGACACTGCTCTCCCAACAGGTCAGATGTTTGGCGAACTCCTGGTGGTCCTCTCCATGGCAACTAACACAAAGCCGCAGCCTTCTGTAGCACCTTGACAGGTCTAGAATATTTGGGCGGTGACAGAAACTTACATAACCCCCCACACACTGGGCATTTCTCACATTGAAACCCAAGATTGTAGGACATTATTTAAAGTGCAACCCTGAGAAATCTCACACTACAGACTTTTCTGAAAGGCTAAGATGCAGAAATTGTATCAGACAAAGAATCAAACTGTTTGACAGTGTAAGAGCACATTTCTTGAGATATGTGGCTTGTCTTTGTCCATATGTCTGCAGATGCTGCAGGCCCACTTTGTATCCCCCATCCCCACTTGTTCTTACGGTTTCTCCTAGAGCTCCATTCACTTGTATTGATTATGGTCTTACTCTACTGGACCTTCAACCAAACTAAAAGGTAACAGCTCAGCCATGGCAGATTTTGCTTAAAATTGCAAGATGAGTAGTTTCTGGCTATTCGGGAGATACTCTACCATCTCCGGACGATATATTTGCAGTTTGTTTCTGAATGTTGTTTAATGACACACAGTATCACTGCTGGACCCAAGTAGTGAGACGTGAGAGGGTCTTGGTGTGAAAGATAGAGATGTGAATAGCACCAATGAACCCTCATTCCTTTTCACGCCTTCAGTGTTCCTGCTTGAACTGATTATAGGTCCTTTCTAAGCACCGCCTGTCAGAACTTCCATAAACTTGTGGTTTAGGACGGAGGGACACAAGGAGCACAACTTTCTCTGCTTGCATTTATGGAGCTCTGGAGGAAGCGTTCTGAACATTGTTTTCCCTTATAGCAAGAAATGAAATATATAGTAATTCTAGAAGTGTACAGTTGTTGAGGAGGTAACAGATATCTCAGACTCAGGGTTGGAGGTTGGAAAGTGTCTCCTCAAGTTTTGTTGCATCTTCCCATCATGTGGGGGAATTCTGGCTGTTTGCAACAGCAGCTTCCCTTCAGTGTGCAGGGTCTGCAATGTACCACCCGATGAAACTTGAGCAAAAGGCTGCTGAAAAAGTTTAAACCAGTCTGATCAGCAGTTGAAGGCATGGCTGGACAGGAACAGAGACAAGGACACAGTCTAATTTGGGCAGAATGGAACACGGCAGCTTGGTGAACCTCAGAAATGTTGATGCTCAAACTGTGGTCGCATGTATGACTATTTTAACGGCTTTGGAGTAGCTCCACAGATCCACTATCTGAGCCTAAACCTGAAGTTTTAGGTGATCTTTGCACTTATGGAACACACACCTGAAGCCTCAGTTCACAGACTAATTCCCTATATAACATCATTACCACTCAATTTCTGCATTATTAAAGGATGGACATAAATGCCTTGATGTTTTATTATTTTAAGAAATCCTCCACGTTTTGTCGTTTTAGCAACTTCTCCCCCCCCCTTCTGTGCACCCAAGGATCTTCATTTCGTGCTCCCTTGTGTCCCGGCTGTATAAGGGGGCTCGACAATAAACAGTTCTTCAGGCTCCATTCCTGATTCTTGAAATTCCGAGCTAAGATTAATGAACTTAGGACCTGAACCCAGTGCCAAGAGGGGAAACCATCATCAGGTTTTTCAGATGCAGAGGCACAAGCTTCATTTTGCTGCCTTGCAAATGAGCCCAGCAGGTGAATCACCTCCACCGATTCAGAACCACACTTTCACTGCCTCTCCTTCCCTCAGCTGCCGTCATTGAACAAAGACCTTGAATAAACTTTGCAGACTTTACACATTCATACCTTAGCAGTGAGACCTTTTCAAATCCTCCATGTCCAACTTTGATGGTATTTTTTCATTTTAACAGTTTAAGCAGTTTGTATCGTTTGCTAGTCCAGTCTGCAACTTTGGATGCACAATGGTTGTCAAGGTTTCCCTCCATTTCGCTGAGCGCAGACAGAACTGTGCTGTCAAGCATCACTGCCGACTCTGGCAGAACACAGCTAACGTCTGGAAGGGTGGAAACCAACACGCGGCTCTGCATCTTCTAGGTGGTCCACAAAGTAGGCATCTTAAGCTGGACCTTATTAAGACTGATTTCCTTAATCTCTGCATCAGTGCTGCATATATTTTCTCATTTCCTATTAGTTTTTAAAATTAGATTAAGCAGGGTGACTTGAAAGAAACCAAACAGGCCAGACAATGTGAATAATAGTTAGACACGTTTAAACATACTGTGAACAGTAGTGATATTAAAATTAGAACAAAAAGGTAGAACTGCCGCTGGATTGTATTTAGTGAAGGTGTTTTATTCAGTTATAATGCTGTTAACATATTAACATGTGGATATTTCTTGGATCCAGAAAGGATTTTTTTGTCATTTTAATTTTCCATCCATGAGAAAAATGAGATTTCAGGGAAGAGCTGGACTGGCCAGAAATCGCCTTGGCGTCTGAAGGTTCGCTGCTGTAGAGCTGGATGAACCTTCAGCGGGGTAAGAAATCACTGCTGTACAAACGGTAAATCGCGCTAAGGGTGATCATGCAAAAACTATCAAAGTCACCCTGGGAAAAAAGTGTCGTGCGAACAAAACGAACTAAAATTCCTGTTTGATCCGCACTGCTAGAGAAAAGAACGAAACGAGTGAAGGTGGCGCCAGAATAAAGTTTAACAGCCACACGATAAAAGGCGGCTTGACGCTACGTTCACGCGACACCGGTGTTACAAAGATGCGCGCAGAACTTCACCCGGAAAAGAAGATTTTGACTAAAAGTAAAAGAACTAGACTGAACGCGGGTCTTTACCGCAGCCGTTTAAACCCGCCGCAGACGAGAGGGGGATAAAGAAGGAGAGGAGCGAAGACGGACCCCGAAGTCGAACCCACGGCCACGCGCACCCCGCCCCCCTCCCTACCCTCCGCGACCGCCACCCACACGGGCGCCTGTGATTGGAGCGCGAGGGTCTCGCGGCCTCATTTAACGGGGTCGCCGCCGTCCGCGCGCACAGCTGGACGAAGCCGAGCGCCGCTTCTTCTCCGGTAGGAAACTTCTTCTACACACATTCTTCGCGCCTCCTTCTAAGAACTCGCCCGACTCGGTTTAATTTAATAAACCCCAACGACTGTTTTCTTTTCCTCCATCCTTAAAATTCTCACCATTCGCCGTTATTTAGGAGACGAGCCGATGCGATGCGGGTGGGAGATTATAAATAGCCTTTACTAGAATTTAAACTTTACAACGATTTACCCGTTATTTTATTTCTTGGCTGCAGAGTAAGAACCTCGATCGAGTGGAATTGAAACCTTCAGGCCATAAAACAATCGTTATAAACAACTTTGATTTAATTTTACCTCGTTCGCGTGTCGCTCCAGCGCAGATCCCCGCAGGACATTCGGACAACAGGATCAAATTGTGCTTTTCTCTTCTTCTCTGGTCAGCTGAGGACCGCCAGGTGATGCGAGGCAGGTGAGGAGGTCAAGGACACTGAAGTGTCACCTGGTGAAGACCCTCGCTTTGCTCACGTGCCGGTCTGGGCTCAGAAACCCGAAAAGCCGATTATTGAACCATTTTAAGACATTTCTCCTTCTCTTCTAGGCTCTTCGCCACTAGAAACAAGGAAAACAATTTCTACCGAAAGAATTTGACATAAATGCCAAAGTTGTTTGCAGATTTTACAGTGAAAAATGTTTAAGATGCTCCGCGTTCATTGTTGTGTCGCAGTGGAGAGAATCCAGGTTTTTGGTGTAGAAAATAACAGTGGAGGATGCGGCTGTTTTAAATAGCATAAAAACACTTTTGTCCCTCCGTCGATCTCAACTTAAAACGTGCCCGTGAGCGATTCTTGCCACTTCACCTGTGCGAGTCGGTCGCGAATAAGGAGTAAAATGTCCCCGTGAGGTGACGCAGCGGGACCGTGTGGATGTTTGTTATTTACCTCTCTGACCCCGCAGAATGAAAATGCGGGAAAGAGGCAGTGTGTCGTTTTCTTGTTCTCCTTCCTCCCGGGCAGAGAGGATGAGGCGCTGTCTGCTGCTCGCGATTCTCCTCCTCAGGGTCGCCCTGCACTCCTGTCAGTCCAGCTATGAAGACCAGGAACCGCGCGTGTCCTCCTATGAGGTGAGATGTGTTCGATTTTACTTTTTTCTTAACATTTCCACAAGCACATAAAACGGGGAAGTAGACAAGCAGCATTTTCCAGCAAAATCCGAGTGAAGAAATCTGAACCTAATTCTGTGATAATTTAACTTATTTGATTTGTGTTCGGAGCCCCGCATGATCTGTGTGGGCAGAAGGGATGTTGGGGACTCAGCTGACCGGGTGACCTCCAGCGTGTCACAGTGTGCGTACATACACCCTTTTCAGGACAGCCTGGCTGCTCAAAGCCATCCACAAGACTTCTTGAAGAGGTACAATGACATAGATTACAACAGCTTTGTGGGTCTCATGGGCAGGAGAAGCAGTGGTAAGTGGCCCCACATCTGTACCAGTGCACATGCTTTCATCATGGGTTACATGTCGCTTTTTCCCGTTACATGCGAGCAGCTTTTACAAAAGACACGACAGCGCGGATACATATTAAGTTAGTTTTTGTTAAGGAGTTATGTTCAGCTTTCAGCCCTAAACAGGAATTTATAGACAAAATCTGCATGCAACCCTGCATACGATGTTTCAAATAATTTCTGACAAATAAGAAAAAGGGGAAAAAATTTATTCCGATATGTACCATGAGTTTTAGAGGTCTAATGTGTTTTAATTGTCATTTGGCTTAATAAAGATTATTTGAATGTTGTTTAACTGAAAAGAAGCATTAGCTTGTCCTCTAATCCCTATTTGTGTTTTTTTTTTCCCATTTCTTTCACAATTTTTATTTCACCTTCAACTACATTGACACTCATTGATCAACAGTTTGCTTTTTTACAGGTTACCAAACCACCACTTAAAAGTAAAATGTTCTGCATTTTGTAAACGACCCCTTTGGCCACTAGCGTGTCCAGGGTCTTGTAGATGATGTGACAGAGCTCACAGCTCGTTTTGACTTTAGTGATGATTCCAGGAGGAGGATTTACAAACATTAAGTGCAAGACTAGCATACAGTTGTTTATTTTTCCAGATGATATAGAGGACGCCTTCACGGAACTTCTGGCTCAAAGAAATTCTCAGTCCAGTGAGTCAGTGTGCTGCGTGGTGGGTAGGGGCCGCCATCTTGTGGGGAGTATCTGGAATTACATTACTGTTTTGCTCTTTGCAGAATTGTTTTAAGATATTAAACCAATTACTAGCAGGATTTTTAAGGAAGTCACAGTTCTGCAGTAAAAACCGACGTTTGTCCTACAGTGGTGTTGTATTAAAACCAAACTGTTTTTTTCATGAGTTTCTTTTAGTTCTGTTCTAGGATTACAGGCTGTTTTTGTTCCACTAAACAATGTGCACGAACAGGTGACCAGCCGTTCTGGAAAAAGGATTACCCAGAACCCAGAAGAAGCAAGTTTTTGAAGAGTAAAAGAAGGTGAGGGATGTATTAACTGTGGCGGAGTGAAATGAAGGTGTTTGGGAAGCTGACTCCTCCGGTTCTGCAGGTCCACATTCCTTCAGGCTGCTGATAGACAGACGAACAAACGTGTCTTTTTCCTATTCGACCTGCTTCATCAGTTCTAAAGGTGCTTGACAGGTTGTCAATTCAGGTTTTCCACTTCAACTGCTCTTGTAGGCATCATTTGAAGGTATTTTCCTTAGCACACGACAGCCTTTCTTAAACTTAAACATAGTTTGTCAATCACAGTTTTG
Source organism: Arapaima gigas (assembly GCA_900497675.1). Lineage (NCBI taxonomy): Eukaryota > Metazoa > Chordata > Actinopteri > Osteoglossiformes > Osteoglossidae > Arapaima > Arapaima gigas. Next base: position 95,701 of record UFQX01000130.1, on the reverse strand, counting down.
GTTGCTTAGCTGCAAATAACAAAATACCATTTCTAAACACCTTGGACGAGAGGATGTATAGGATTAGCTATGCAAAACGGTTAGCTAGTCCTCTTCCCCCGAAACGTTTCAGAAGTTAACACTGTTTTCTTGCTGTCGCTGTCTTGCAGGCTTCGCCGTGGCCTGTAGACCCATCTCTTCCTCCTCCACACCCTTTACAACGTCCGCGTGCCTCTTGTCCAGCTCAGCCTTGGGGGAGGGGCAGCTTGGTGAACTGCGTCACCTCCCACAGCCAGGGTGAAAACTGAATAAGCCTCCTTTGCGTCATGTATGATTAAACAGAGAATTGATATGCTTTTTAATGAAAATAAGAGCATTCTACTGTTTTTGCAACTAATAAACCTGGAAATGGGATTTTATTTTCTCAATGCTCAGAGACAGATTGTACCTCAATACTGAGGCGAAAGAGAGAAAATGACCACAAACTTCAGCAAATTCATTTTAATTTCACATGAAAACTATATAGCTTAAGTGTATACAGTCAATATAAAGGGTGCTTGTGTTTAACAGTTAAGGGCTTAAGTTCTCACAGTGGGCATGAAGCTGAACTTGGTACAGGTTGCAACTATGAACATTCAGTGTTTTTTTTTTGTTTTTTTTTACAGTTATGACATTATGGTGAAAATGAATATCCTTTATTGACCTATTGTCCAGGTCAACTTGTTTATCATTTTATTTTTGCTGTATACATTGACATTATAATGGTACCGTGGCAGCAGAAGCAGGATTTGCTAGGTGGGGACTAACTGCTGCGCTGCCTCAGCCCTGCAAGGACATCATCTAAACTACACACATTAAAACAATTCTGTTTTAGCAGACGCTTGTGGCTCTGTGGTGTTTTCAAATCCTGCTGTTTCATCCAAAAACTTCTTAGCTTAACTTCGTAATCCATCTGAACCATGAGACTGACTTACCTACCGAGAGTTTAGTTTAACTTTCCTCTATGTAAAGAGCACTCTGGTTTACATTACATACAATATGGCTCTAAGGGCAAGAACTTCTCACAAAAATCATACACTCAATGTTCCAAATCAGGAAACGGAACATATTTGATATTTAATGGGTTTTCAAAATCATACATACAGTGTTTGGTCAGAATAAACAGAAGCTTTGTACAAACCCGGGAAGCAGTTTGTCTACCGGGGCAGAAACTGCAAATAGTAGTTCTCTGTCACACATCACATTTTCTGTCACGTGTGCCTGAACACCAGGTCAGGAGGTGTACATGGCACTGCAGCGTTACAGCTTTTCCCACCACACAAGACATCCTTCTCAAACAAAACTGCACATTTAATAAGTCAAGAGCCCTTTACCCGTCAGTTAAAGGCAAGAAACAAGACAGAACATCGACGTTTTGTAAAAATTTTGATTCCAGGCTATGATTTGTTCAACAAAGAAAAATTCACCGAACACAGGTACCTTAATAGCAAAATTCAGAATAAATCTTAAGGCGATACTCTATTTCATTTCACAATGAAATATTGTTGTTTGCTTTATACCAGGATAACTGACTTCATATTGGATGAGCATTAAACATTTAAGTGCAATTACACATTCACATGTTCAAGGTCCAAAACACAGAGCTGTCAAAGCAAAAGAAAACCAGTGAAAATACAAAATGTCAGAAATGAAAGAAAGCAAAAGTCAAAATGAAGGTAAATGTTTAGATACTTAAATAAAACAGGATACAATACAATATGTGGCCATGAAGGAGGACATCTTAAGGCGGCCTGAAGCCTTAAGTTTGGAGAAACCTACAAGTACAAAAAACATACAGGCTGGTAAAGTTCTTATCTTCCCTTCACTGTGGCTCATACAGGCCTAACACTCTCACTGTGATGTGCAGCGTTGTGCTAATCATAACAGCTGTATTGTGTATGTCAGACCAGAAAACCACAAATCTGTGTACCTTGTGAACCATAAATTAAAAGTGACGGTAACAATCTCAGGTAGATCTTGTAAAACCTCACATTCACTTTACTAAAGATTTGGTAGTTTGGTCAAATATTCAATACATTGTTTTGATACTTTCATATTAAAATCAATTGCACTTTTAAAAATAAAGACAAAGCAAAACCCATCAAGTTGTTATTGTTTCATTTCTGGGTGCCAGACATGTTTTTCCCTTTTCATATATCATTGCAAATCAATCAAGATAATCATTATCATTAAAATCATCACAAATTTTTAAAAAAACAACTCAAAAATATAATTGAAATGTTTGAAGGCATCCTGGTTTCTCTACTGTAATACACAGTAACTGGCTTCTGTATATTTAATAAGCATCAAATAATGCTCAGGTCTAAGCCCTGCTCTGCGTCAGCACATCCATTCAGCAGCACGTCCCCTTTTCCCACGTTCGGACCCGGGATAAAAATGACACGAACATATTCGACTTAACATCAGTTCCTAGCTTTTACCCATACAGCTGCTGTAATAGCAAAAGACACTCCAGTTACATAAGAGGTAAATAAATGAAATTTTTATTACATAACCTATTCTATTAACAATTCAAAAGCAAAATTCTGGTTCTCTTTTTAACAACTGGGATTATTAGACAAACTAAACAAGTAACAGCTGCCAACCCACATATTTTTTTAATCTTTCCAGATCGTTAAAAAGCATTACAAAAACTAAGTCCTCATCATTGCAACAAGTTCATTGTTACAAGAAACCGGTCTTTTTGGGTTGGCAGACTGCAGTTAAGGCGAATAAATTAAGAGCTGGGAAAAGCAGCCCACATAACAGGTTTGTTAGGCCGAGGCCTGACAAGCTCCACTGCAGTTAAAACACACTTCTGCAGGCTGGACTGTGCAGCAAAATGAAGACTGTTGACTAAAACAAGGCTCTACATGCCACCTCCCTCACACACAGCCATGCTCCCCTTGGTCATTTCGGCCAGACCAGTTTTACACCGCACAGCTGTACCTGTTACATCACATGAGTGATCCAATCACATCTTTGGGTGTTACACAAAGGCTCCTCATGCTTGTGACCTGAAGCTTCAGTCCTGCTACCTTCTGGTTTCTGGAACGTTGGGAGGCTCTGCTCCCTGCTCTGCACTCATTCTCCCCATGGCTTTAGGCCCAGGCTCCACCCCTGCTTCTTCCAAGCCTTCACCCACCTTCTCTGGCCCACTCAATGCCTTGGGGAGCGGGGGCTCATAGCGGTACTTGTACCCAAAGGCACGCAGGTGGTAGGTGTAGTATTCCAACAAGTACATGAGATTGGCGTTTACGTAGTGGAATGAGACAGCCAGGTCAGAGCAGCACTGAGGGCCCTGCGTGGTAGAAACACAAGACACAACATAACCAGGGAGCAGAAAATCATTCAAACGAGACAAGTAGATCAGCCATCTGTCCTCTCCACATGTCTAGCAGCAAATTTACACATACGACAATGTCACTGATAAAACTGTAGGCAACTGTTTTCATTTATGTGGGTAATTTACTAAAAAAAAAAAAATACTGCTCAACGGTACCACCTGAGAGCACAAGCTTCAAATCCACATTCTTACTCACGCCTTCCAACAATAGTAAACAGGTATGGCCACACTTGCCTCCACGATGGGGTAATAGCAGTACGCCCAGTACCAGAAGCTCTTGGAGAACTTTCCGGTGAGGTGAGTCTCAGGCACAAAGGGATGGAAAGTCTCGCGTAGCAACGTGTCTCGCGAGTCCCCAGCACGGACTCCAACCTTCTCCATGCACTGCCCCAGCGCCATGTCCTCCACCGGGGTGGTGTGGGTACACGTTTTGGTACGAAAGGCCTCCACAAACCTTTTAAGCGCCTCTTTGCTGAGCACATATCCTGCACCTCCACTCATGTAGCCCTGCTTGGTGTAGGGCTTGAAGCGCTTGCCAAAGTAAATGGGTTCCTCAGGTGTGTAGTTGGCTAAGATCCAGCGCAGGTTATCCAGCACAACATAGGTGTCGTCATCAGCTTTGAGGAACCAATCCGCCTCGTCACCGTGCTTCTCCAGAGCATAGTGAAAGGCCTTGATGGTTTTCCAGTAGAGCTGATCACGGCCCTCCTTGGTGCCCAGCCCAATGGTGGGGAAGTCTGGGTCTGTGACTGAGCTCATGAACACCACCACGTTGCAGTGCCTGGTCCACGTGGCCTTCACGTGTCGCGCCTTCTTCTGCAGGTTGTTGGGGCCAGTCATCACCCAGCAGAGAATGCGCACCTTCTTATACAGCTCATCTGCAATGTACCTGTCTGCCTCTGGGGAAGGGAGAAGTGTTCATTATGTACAATAAACTCCAGCTGAAAGACATGTTTGTGATGAAAAATAACTGAGTGGAGTTTTGTTGCGCACAAACTTTTTGAGTTTCCAAAAATGTCACGTTTGGAAAAAACTTCGATAAAGTCTGTTGGTCACAAGACTTTAATACTGCAGTCAACGTAATTCTAAAACCAGGATGAGGGATAGTTTAAATAAATCATTTTGCCACTTGATATTTCATGTGTACAGAAGTGATTGAGTAATATGGCTTACATTTAAGCCCACTTATATTAAAAAAAACTTCTATAAAATTACTGGACTTACATACAAGTCTGGTGTTGGATTCAAAGATTCCCCACTGCTACGCAGGAAAAAGTTATATCAAAGTGGACCATTGCTACCATTACTGTCCCATTTGAAATGTACATTTTCACATTTGCTGGCACTGAACTAAAAGACACAAATGCTTTCTGTAACCTGTAGCAGTAACACTAACAGGGGGCAGTTTAAAATTCTCAAACCTAAGAATCCAGCAAAAAGTGAATTTAACACCATCTTTTCCACCCACAGCTCAACCAAGCCCAGCTATCCATTCTGTCTACTCCACAGAACTCGACCTCACAGAGGACATTCTACAGTTTTCCCCCATCCTCATGTTCACAGAATTCGCCTTTAAAGACTTGCTAGACATATATAAAATACAAATGCAAAACCCTCTTTTTGCCACATCTCAGGGGACTGTTAGGTGTACAACACGCCCATGAAAAGCCCTGACTACAGCTGTGACTTCCTTCACAAAGAGCATGATCACGGGCGGCGATAAGACACGTGTGTACCTTTGGCCCGGTGTCCATGTGGCCTGGTAGATGGATTTTCTCTGCCCACCACCACGGGGGTGTCTGGGTTCTCCACACCCCTGGGCAGCTGGGGCGAGATGCGTGGGTCAAAGAGCTGCTGCAGGAGCACGTAGAGTGTACACGTTCCCAGGACGAAGCCCATGCAGAAGGCATAGCGTGAACTGAGCCCCTTCATGCTGCAGCATGGGGGGGGGGGGGGGGGGGGG
>UFQX01000130.1:35987-90358 GCA_900497675.1 Arapaima gigas | reverse complement strand
GGGGGGGGGGGGGGGGGGGGGGGGGGGGGGGGGGGGGTTGGATGGTGAGAGAGCCCAGTTCACACACGTGATCAGGCAAAAAAAAAAAATTCACTGCACTAAAACCACCATAAACTTGTTAGGGCTACAGTACAGCACTACAGAGTCGGTAACAGAAAGGATCTTTTTAGAAGAGTTAATGTCTTGCTTTCCCCTGAAGGCCCCTGAATGCTTGGAGAACCTCATCACTTTGAGAGCTGAAGGGCTTGGTAAAATGAAACAAGGGGCTCAACCTAAGGAGCCTGACCACCATCTGCAGGACTTGCATTGATGCTGCCTGCCAGGTAAGCTGCCATCTGTCTAGTCAGGTACAGGGGGGCCTGGCGCTTGGTCAGTCGGTGGAGCAAGAAGGTTGATCAAAGTCCTGAGGGGATGAGACCCTGCTACTCAAAAGGCCGAAGCTGGCTGGATGCAGGTGGCAATCAGCATGACCGAGCAGTGCTGTGGAACGCAAGATGGCAGCGGGTCCAAACGGGCAGACTCGGGGAATCCAGGGTGATTACAGGTCACACTTAAGATGGAGAAGAAAGTCACACAGTGGAGCAACACAGATGCCAAGGAGGGGTGGAAAAACCTCTTTTGGCTGTAGGCTCAGGAGGTTTGTTCACTTCAACTGCCCTGGGTATATAACCAGGTGCTGCATTACTGATATTTGTTGTAACTGCATGTTCAAATATTTAATTTAGATTAATATCTATTTGTTCATTTAATTTGGGTTTTGTGAAATTAGTTTTAATCTGTTTTAAGATTATCTTGACAGAGGAAAGTGTGTTCTTATATTGTCAAAAGTAGGCTGGAGGTGTGGCAGGACCTTGGGAACAGATCAAGAGGCGGCCCACCTGGAGCAGCAGAGGAAGTTTCCTTTAACTGTTTTGGACAGAGCCTTGTTTTCTATTGGTTTAGGTTTATCTGTCAAGCAGAGCATATATTTGTTCCTTGTACTTTTACGTGTATGGATTAGTTTTATGTATGGCATGATGGTTTTTTATTTACTGCCGTGTTTTAAATAGTAGTTTTTAATGAAGTCGAAGCTCATTAATGGAGAGATTATAATTGTTACTCAGTATTGACATGTCCATCCTGACCCAGTAAGGAAAAAAATAAACACTTCTGTGCCGTTTAAAGTTATAATACTAATATAGTAATGATACTTAATGGACAGAAAGTAGTGGCTGAATAAATAAGACCCTTTTTGCTCTGACTAACTTTTTGGTTCCAAAGGTTTAAGTTGTAATGAGAGTTGTATGTGTTTAATACCTCTGTCACACCTTGCCAACAGCTTCACCATTTTAGAGACTGCAGCATGAGGAAGTATGTGTGAGAGACAGAAAGAGAGAATGTGTGTGAGGGTGTGTGTGTAGGAGAGAGAGAGAGTGAGTGAGAAAGTGTGTGTAAGACTGTAAGACACTGTATTTTTAACTGCAAACTCGGGCAGTGAGGCTTCAGAACAGCCAGCAGAGCTCCATTAAACCGGCACTGTGCCACTGTTCGCTGTCTCGCAAAACGACTAAACAACCACATTATGCAGAAATACTGTCTGACTACAACAGTATTTAATAGAACCCGATAGTACACATTTGTGTATATTTAAACTGTAAGTGGAAAACATTTAATAAAGAAAGCCTTGCAAGACGTTTACAAGTGGACTAGCTCCGGAGAAAAGCGCTAAATGCGCGCGCGCACGCACGCGCACACACACACACACACACACACACACACACACACACAAGGTATAGTGGAATCCGCCATGTATTGCAGCAGTTAGAGCAGCACAGTGAAGCAGGATGGAAAGTAAACTAGTCGTTTCAGCTTTTGCTGACGACCACATCGTATATCCACACAGAGGGCAAGTCTGTACAGGGACAGTTACACACCGCCTGCCATGTTAACCACACCAACTACAGGAATCCCGACTCAAAAGACGCACAATTTATTCCGACGTTCTTCAATAAGTTGCCAAAAGGTCAGATTTCAGAGCAGTAAAGTTGTGAGGTACTGAGAGAACGGATTTGTTCTTGGATGTTCATTCACACCAATACCAGCTGCTCAAGTGTCACGGCACACAAGCTGAGTACAAACGCGAAACTGATGTCCTACCTCAAAACACCTCAGGCGACATGACTTTCGACGTATAATTAAATGAAGACGAACGCAAAACGGGGCAACAAGAATCCCTTGGAGTGACGTTTTCGACAGTTCTCGCTTCCCGTGACTGTCACCGTCACCTACGATGCGAGTTATCGCGAGGAAGTCCCGGTTCCCCTGCATCGCCCCTACGGATGCCCATTGGGACCCCGAGGCAGGCGTGCGCATGCGCACGCACGTGTACATCAGCCAATCACAAGCGAGTACTCTGCTTGCGAAGGGTTACAGGTTTTTTTTTTCCTCTAAGTTTAACAAGATGTACATCTTCGTCCATGTGTCCAAAGTTTGCAGAATTTACACATAAAGCACCCCACTGTTGGCGGTCCCAATACCAAATGTGCAACGTGCCTAAATCGGTTCAATGGTGTATATTCAATTATTAATGCAACACAATATTAAGCCAAATGTGAATACCATGTAGTGGCAATAAAAACATACAAAATGTAAAATGTTGGTGGCATGTGTTTTAATAACACCAAAATCACACCAGAACAAATGACAAAATGCTTACTCAGCAACTCCTCTTTATGTCAAGCCAAAACTATTTACAGACCTTAAACTATAATTAACAATATTTGTACATAAAAGCCCTTTGTCACATACCCAGTAACTCTGCAAGGGAACAATAAACAAAGATGTTGAGTTTTTAACATTTTGTAGACCGAACAGAATTTTATTTATTTTACAAGTGTGGTCAGGCATCTGGGAGTTGAACATTAATCTATCACTTAAACCAAAAATGTAATGAAAAAAATTCACAATATTTAAGGATAATTCTGGAGGAAGAGGTCTGTTAATTCTGTGTGCAAAACCACCACTAACTCCCAGTTTTAGCAATTTAAGATGGTGGCCCCATAGTGCTACACCACCATACAACACCGTGTCAGCTTTGGACTACCTGGCTTGCAATGATTTCTAGTATGTTCTTTTCAAGAATATACTTTAAGCTGAACACTTGAATACTCAATTATAATTAAAATGTGTATGAAAATTTGGTTCATGTATCATCTGTAGCATCTATTAAAATGTACATTACAAATACTGAATATCAAAAATCTAACTAAATTTATGCTTCATGCAGATTTGAAAATTTAAAACATTTAGGAACTGGTTTCATTTTAACTTTACTAGATCACAGCTTCAAAAAGAATTGGATACAGTGCAAAACAGAACCAAGAAGTGGTGCTGTTTAAATATTAGATTATTTGGACTATGCTTATTAGGGTCTGGTTTCTCAAATGTGTTAAGCATTGATGAGCTCATTTCTTCCACATATCAAAAAGTGACATTAAAAAAGTGCATAGCAGAGCTTAGTGAGGCTTGAGGCGCAGCTGAAATTGCCCGACGAAGCTAACATTAGCTCATTCAACAACTGAAGGGCCTCACCACCCCACTCAGAAGGAACAGTAGCTGTAACAGCAAGAATGAACAAAAAATTAGGAGAAACAAGAATCACAACTTCTCATTACAATTATGAACAAGGCATAATTCTGAACAAGCTTCAAATTTAAAGTCGCAGCAAAAGTTCAAACTGTTTATATTCAGTTAAAGCACTGAAAAGAGGATACTGTAAAAGATCCAGATTATCCAGCTGTGCTTAAGGGTAGATTCTGATATTTAGATTTGAATGAGTTGTAATTCTTTATCTTGGTCCTTAACATGAAAATAATCCATGGGGGATACTGATACTATTTATGTTATCAAATATTTTGGACTGGAGTTTGTGAAACAATCATGTGCTACAGTAATAAAACTCATTTTGGAGCATGGAAAGAAAGCCTTTCTGGTCACTGGTCTTCTGTTAAGATCTGTGACAGTGCAATAAAGCCCATACTCCTCAGTGTCTTTGTCAAAGAGGCAGTGTTCACATGTCTACATCATCAGAATCTGCAGCTCCTGTTGACTGTGTCTCCTCTTGCTTCTCCCCCCACACAAATCTGTAATTGTTTTCCAGCTCTTGTTGTCTCTTCTGTTCTTTGTACACCTCCTCTGAACCACCAGTCTGATCAGAAAAGACAGAACATATTTTAATACGCAAGAGTAATATTTTATAGCTATTAGTCATCTTGTGAAACCTAAATTAGTCACGTACCCTTCCTGAAAACGGTTAAGGGGGATGTATACTACGTTTTGTGATACTCAGTTAACCTAAAACTCTGTTGTTTTTAAAATTTGCCTCATGTGTGACAGAACGCAGTTCCTTGGCAGGACATATCATTTACCAGCAAATTGATGAGAAGTTCCCGGAAAGATCTGGTGTCCTCCTCAGTGAGCCACTGGTCTCCTGCTTCCTCTGCTGCCCTCCGTGTCAGTATCTTCACCTCAATCCTACCTGGAAACAATATGGCTGTCAGGTGTGCTTCAGACATGTACAGATAGCTCAAGTCATACAGTTTATTAAATTTTGACCTCCAAATGACACACCGACATCCCATGAGAAAGCACAACAACGACACCAAGAAGCACAAAAGGACAGCAAGTGATGGTGGTGTTCCGATGACCACACGTAATTCCAGATGTTTGCTAACCTTAACAAAACTGCTTTACTTGGAGTAAAAACCCACAAGTAGCTCCAGGGCAGAAAACAATAAAGGTACTTTTCCCCCCTTTCTTCCACAAAGAAATTTAAGTTTTGCTACAGGCGCAGGCAAGGAAAAATCCACAGGTTTAAAAAAAAAAAAAAAAAGCACAAGCGGCAAACAGAACAGCAGTTTTCCTTGCAAGTGCACCACACTGAGCCACATTTGAAGTTTTTGTCTGTCTGCTGCCAGTTTTACAGAAGACGAGTGGATAGCAGAGTAGCAGCCTGTGGAAGAGATGCCCAAGGTTCCATCACTCTCCTACCTTCAGCTTTCAGTCCAGCTCTCTCTAGCTGTTCTTTTACCACGTCCTTAATCTGCTGCAATTGCGGGTCCCCTTCGCTCATTTCCTGCAACTTCAACTGCCGCTCAGGGCTGCCACCTGGCTTATATTTAGTAACTCTGATTTTAACACGGTCATCAGTGGCTCGGTCTAGTGCAAACAAAACAAAAAGGTCACTGAAACAGTCAGATGGGGAACCAGGTCTAGGTTCCTATTCACACAGGTCTGTAGTGGGTGAGGCCAGTGGAAGCACAACACCAGCTCTTGACCTGGGCCTGTAACAGTGTTTTAGCAAGAATTCTTGTAAAGCCTGTTTTAATGGTCATTATGACAAGCATAGCTGAACAGGAACTTAATGACTGACAATGATTTACATGCAAATGACATGACCATTACATACATATTCATGAACTGGTGAAGACAGTACTGGGTCCTCAACATACAAGCACAATTGGAAGTGTGATCGTAACTTGGTTTGTTTTTGTATTCAAATTCATTTTACCAGTATGTCACAACTAATAAAAGCTTAATAATGACATCCCTGAATTTATTTAGAGAATAGGTCCTATAAAAACCTCAAATAAAACTATAACAAATAAAATAAAATTCACTAAGTCTTGTATTTATTTAGTTTTAATCAAGTGATTAAATGGAGGGTCCACTTCATTCTGAAACCTATTATGGAAACAGGATTTTTAATCCCTCAGTCCTAACAGAAATGTACCCTAATTGAGTTTTATTTTCTGAACAGGTTCTATAAAAGTTCTGGATATAGCTATGCTTAAAAAAAAGCAACACTGTAAGACTAATGTAGTTCAAAGCTAATTTTAATTATGAATATACAGGATATCTGTCAACTTATCCTGTATATTCGTAATTAAAATTAGCTTAGAGCTACATTAAAAAGACTGACTCAAAACATCTCAATCTCCTATTCAATGCTGATTGTTGACTGATATACAAATTTTGAATATAGTTAAGTGAAGGAGTTTAAAATTAAATATAAGAACTTGAAAAATATATTTGTGAAAATACAGTAATCAAAATGCTTGTAAAATGAGGACCTGGAAAAATCAAAAGTGCATCTGATTGCTGCATAAGGATCAAGGCAAAGGTAATGGCCTGGAATGGAATGAATGGCAAGGTCAACAAATGACACTGAAATATCTTTCCAAACTTCAAAAGTAGAACAGGACAACAAAACACAATGTAGTTCCTGTGTATTTCTGCTGTACCTGGTTGTCGGGGAGCCAGGCTTGGGCTGCCCCTGGTAGGGTCTGTAGCTTCCTGGTCCCCTTCAGGTCCAGGCTCCTGCACGTCTTTGTCTTCCAGCCGGTCCAAAAGCTTGTCCAAAGTATTTTCCAGTGTCTGGGTAGCCTGGCTGCGATCAAACTCTCCCTTCAAGCCCTCTGATTCCAATTCTTGCTGAGCCTGGAATATAAAACTTTGCATTTTAATAAGTTACTTTTTTAAAAAAAAAAAAAAAGTTAACTGTAATATGTGTGTTCTTTAACCTCAGATGTGGTAAAATGAGCACAACCATTAATAAAATTATTCTAAAGACGATCCTCTTTATGAAACTTGTATCCCTATAATGAAGTTTTAGATTGTTTTGGAAAAATTAAAAGCTGCAAAATAAACAGTATTAAACCTTCCCCGCCTCACCCCCAGAGGGAAAAAAGTGAACTCTGTATAGCAGGCACTGCGTAGACTACACTTTTTTTTTTTTTTTTAAACCACTTAATTTTTCATAAAAGTTAGAGTAATTCATTGAACACATTCATATTAAAACAGACTTTCTTTAAAATGCTACAAGAGAAGCCAATAAACAGTTGTATGCATTTAGTCTCTTATCCATTTCTATCTAGTTTCACAATAATTTGATAAATAACGTACCTAAAATGCTTGCAATCATAACAGATGTCTAGCAGGCAGTTAAGATTCCAAAATGAACCACTAACCTCAATACATATATAATATTTAAGCACAACAAGTGTCACCCCATTTTTAGATGCATGACCCCACCCTGTACCTCATCAATGATGTTGTCAAACTCCTTCTGCATCTCCTCCTTGATCTCGTCAATCTTTGCAGATGGGACTGAAAGGTCAGCCATCTCATCCTCAAACTCCTGCAGCAGACGTTCATCTTCTTCATCTCCTACACCCTCTTCCTTTGATTGTTTAGCTCCACCCTCCTTACTTTCTACCACAGTGTCCTCCTTACCAAGAGTCTCTCCCTTCGGCCCCTTGTCTTTAGGGGGAATCTGAAGTGTCAGTGGTTATAAAAACACAAGTGTTCAGATCTTAATATAGGGACAGTTCTAAATCAAGCCATTTCTCAAAAAGCCAACTATGTGGACCATCTAAGTACAGCACAGAAGCTGAGCCTATGGCAAATCACATTCCAGTTCTGAAAGTGTGTGTCTCAAATGCTGCTTGTTCCTCTTTCTGCAACTTGGTAATAGCATAGTACAATGGCTTCATCTACTGGGTATCCATTTGGTGCGCAGATGTCAGCTCAATTAGTGAGATATTAAGACACCGAATACAGTGTACTGCTTTCAAGCAACACAAGACAAAAAACCAATTTAATACTCACAAAGACTTAACTGAAAGACAGTCCTCACCTTTTTATTACTCTCTTTCAACTGCTTCACAAACTTCATTAATTCAGATGAATCTGTGATGATTTTGAAATTGAACTTTTCATCCCCGAAAGCTGTACGTAAAAAACAAAGGGAATCAGACTCCATATGCTGCACTGCATACAAAACGGTCCTTTAAAATGTTACTGTGTTTGATACCTTCTTCATCATTGTCTGCAGTGAGCTTGGAATCTGCTGCATCTCCATCCACCTGAAAACACAGAACTGCATGTCAGCATTGTGTGAAAAGCTGTATTTTGAAGCATGTCACAACAGGCTCCTCAGTACCTGCTGTTTCTCCTGAAGGCTCTCTGGTTTCATCACCCCTTCCCAGAAGTCAGTGTCCTCCACATCTTCGCCAGTAGAGTCAACGGCTTTTTCTGCTCAAATACAGTCACGATTGGCGATTGCCAATTACAGGAAACAAAAATGACAAATTATGGTCCTGAAAATAAAGTGAACAGCAAACATAATGTGTTAGGTGTGTGAGAATTCTTTCCTTTCTAGTATTTGAAAGTTAGCAGCCTAAAGACAGCTTTGACCTGATTTTAAACACCATTTCAGTGAGGGGAGTCTAATTCAGCCAAATACTGCCTACCGTTTGGGTCCAACTCCAAGTCATCCCCAACAGCCTCGGGCAAAGTCATTTTCTCTGCTCCATCTTCATCTGGCCTGCCGTCGTTAGCTTCATCCTTGGCCAAGAGCTCATCAAGATTCTTCAGCTCCTCTGATATCTGTTCCACCTTGCGTTTGGTGTCAGCTATGAAAAACAAAACATTTCATTCCAAACACTATGCTGAAACATAGCACCTCACAAACTGGTTTAATTTGAACAGAAAATGTAGTACATATGTAGGCTGTCTTGTGAAAGTATTCAGATCTGCAGAAAGTTAAACATTGCCTGGATTCCAAAAATAAAAAAAATTAAAAAAAAACCCACCCACACACATGGGCAAAGACAGCATAAGCTTACCCCAAAAGACTTAAAACTGTTATTCGCAGCAAAACATGATTCAACCAAATATTAATGTCTGGGGTTTGAATACTTATGCAAACAGCATATTTCAGCATCATTTCTCCATCTTCAAACAAATAATATAATTTAGTTCTGACAATTTAGTGTTAAAGCACGAGTCCATAATAAAAATACTGACTGAAAAAAAAATAAATTTGTAATCCTGATGATGTTGATAACTTTCAACTGGTCTACAGAGTTCTGCAAGGCACTGTATGTACGCCATCATTTTAAAACAGTTAATGCATTATGCAGAGAAGCAGCATGCAAAACAATCTTTATTTGTTAACAGGAAGCTTTAATTTATTTTGTGACACTAAAGTAAAGCACCTTAGAGTGTGTACACAACTTCCTCCTGAACTTTATACAGAGAAAATACTAGTAATAACAGCCATGCAAATCCCTTAGTTTCACAACCTAAAAAGCAGTGAGCAATAGTGAGACCATGGTACTCACAAACTTGAGCTTTCACATAGTCCATATACTGCTGAGGACTGAGTGCTGGCTGGCAGATGATGCCCTGGGGCTTTGCTGAGGATGGCGGGCGCAAGAAGGGATGGTGGCAGGTGCGTGTCGTATGGACTGTCAGCACATAATGGCAGGACTGTGGCTCATCCACACGGGCAATATAGTCCCCTGATCCCTCCTCGCACAAGAACTGGAGGTAAAAGTAAAAACCTCTCATGAGACTTATTATAGTCACTAAGATTCCTTCAGGAATAATGCCAGTGCCAATGTTTTACAGGAACACAAGATACAATAATTAGCATCATCCTGACCCTGACTTCAGTCTCTCTGGGTTTCCCATTGATGTCACATTTTGAACCATTAACGTAAGACTGACTGTGGTACCGCTTCAGTCTATGCTGCTTGGAGGCCTGAAAAAGAAAAAAAAAAAGGGAGAGAGGGGGGGGGAGAAAAAAAAAAAAAAAAAAAAAACCACATCAATAGATCCCTACTAAACAAATTCATACATAATGTGTAGCACAGAGTACTGGTGATAGGGCTACTGCCACAAACAATGCAAACATTTGCTCTTCTACTGAAATACATTACAACTAGAGCCAACCACAAAAAGTGAACAGCAAATCTGGTAAGTGGTTTGCATAATGACAGAAGAGTACTACTGTGTTCTTTACATTCACAGTATCTTTAATAGCTACAGCACAGGCTGGCTTCTCTGGAGATTGAGAACAAGCAGATTACCCATGAACACAGGAAGGTATGTAAACCTGAGTGCATTACAAGGGCAGAGAAGGACTTTCAGTGCTAGAGTTACATGCTGCACATCAGCCCTTAGTAGTATTGGCAACTAAACAATGAAGTACTCCAACTAATGTCACTGTTATACTACCACACATCAAACCATGTATGTTGAGTTTGCATGTTCTCCCCATATCTGTGTGCACTTCCTCCGATAACCTGAAACGCACATCTTTTGACTAACTGGCCACTCAATTGCCTGCAGTGTGTGCTCATGTGTACGAGTGACTAAGTGCTGAGATGGACTAGCATCCCACCCAAGGTTTCATAACCTGGCAGCCAGTGATTGTAGAATTGGCTCTGGACCACCATGACCCTGGCCACAATCAGGCAGTTAATGATACTGGATGGAAGGATTTCTGAACATAAACCAAAATATTTGGAGTATTGCCTCACAAATAAAAAAAAAAAAAAAAAAAAAAGTAGTCAGCCACTAGTCTTTGCCATCTTGTTAATTATTATTCAAGGACAGAGAAATCCCTCTGTTAAAATAAATGTTTGCAAGTGCTGCAGGACAAAAGTTCTGTAGTCTGTCCTTTACAAACATACTGCAAAAACTATTAAAAGTGCAGCTGCACTTAGCCAATTAAAAACATAAGACTGCATATTTGATGAAATAATATTTTAATTCCTGTTTAAATTGTGAAATAAGAGCATTAATGTTTAACTGCATTCACCCACATCCATTTTTGCTTTTAATAACACTTTGCTCACCTAGATTTGTTCTGTCATTTTATGCAATTATTCTATACCATTGCAATAGTCTATCATTCTAGAATACTCTCGCATTCAGCTAGCAGTGCACATCTTAACTGCCATCTGGAAATTCAAGTCATAGTGACCAAGAGCATAGTTTTCTCAGTAAGGGGCTGTATGGATCTAATGTTCCTTTATTACAGAAAAACTTCAGTTATTCTGGACTACTTTTTAATACTGGCTTTTTGGCAATACATTTCTATGCTCTTCATGCTGCAATCCTGTATCTTTTTCAGTTGTAATAAGTTTTATATAATGATTAGCTACACGTTACAGCATACAGTTGCAGAATAAGCTTCAGTTCTAAATGAACAACACACAGATTGAAATTTTCAGAGATAAACAGGACATAGTGCAGACTTGGATCCACAAAAGTGCCAAATATTCTGACTACAGATACTTTAAACAAAATACAGTTGAGAAATTAAGTAAAGAAATCAATAAAAACAGCTAATTTATTAAAGAAAGTCATTGATACCTTTGCAGTTTCATTATTCCAGTCAAATTCTGAGCCATAATAACCCAGGAACAGTACATCTCCTTTGATTTCTGAATCTGTGAAAAACAAAAATGAGTGACTAATTAAAGTGAAAAAATGTTTACCAGTTATAGTTATTTCTGAAGCATCTTCTGCCTTTACATGTTTCATGAAATCACATACAAACAGCCAGTGAAACACTTACCTTCCAAGTGATACTGTCGTATATGTTGCCCATAGCAAAACTCATATGTCCACCAATCTTTTGTCTGCATAAGAGGAAGAATCAAAGGTAAACATGATATGAACTGAATTTAACTTGTACCTATAAAAANCAAAACTCATATGTCCACCAATCTTTTGTCTGCAAAAGAGGAAAAAACAAAGGTAAAAATGATATGAACTGAATTTAACTTTTACCTATAAAAAAAGTGATGCAGTTGTAGACAAAAACCAAAGTTAAAAAAAAAAAAAAAAAAAAAAAAACCCACACACACACACACACACACTTGCTTGTTCTAGTAGACAAATGACATGTCACAAAGCACTAAAAATCCCTAGATCATATTTTAATAAGGTTCTCTATGATACAAACACACTATGTGGGGTGGGGCAGAGAAGCCAATAATACATTTCTCAGAACATATAATATTGCAGGACTGCAGCAAAGAAAAGGAGGCGGCGCATCAGACTGGGGTTATAGAGCTGACCTTCACCAAGCATGGAGCACTGTACATGGGCTTCAGCAGATCAGAGATGTCCGGACCGGAGTAACCTTGGGGGTCTGGCTCGGCTGCTGGGTCCTGGTGGAACCGGATAGCCTGCGCAGGCAGGCGACACTCATACAGCTGCTTGTACTTGTTTGAAACCAACATCACATCTTCTGTCTTGGTCTTCAGGGCAAAAGAGAGAGAAAAAACACTTTAGAAACTCAGTTAGAAGGAAAGTTTTTTGTTCATTTAGTTCTCAGGTATTGTGGTATACAGGTCTTTTCAGATACAAGACAGCAGAGCCACATTTATAGTTAATGAAATATTGCTGGACAGTTGTAGGAACTTGATCCTAATGGCCAGAAGGTCACAGCAGGGATTGAAGATGTGCTGAACTCAACCTCAGCCCACAATCTGTGACAGAAGCCATGTGAGCAACAAGTGTTCTTTCTACTGTTTCCATTGTTCTTTTCTACCAGCTTACATGTACTTATTTGTTACATTAAAAAAAAAAACAACAACAACAACAACAACATCATCATATGCAGGCCGTGGTTCTTGCCAGAGAAGAGCAAGGCTTCAGTAAACGACAAAGGTAAACTAGGGACAATCACGTTACATCATGTACGGATCCCTCTAAGCGTTTACGTGCTGCTTTGTTCTACACATATTGTATCACATTAAAAACATCTAAACACCCACAAGACTAACCAGTCTAGTTCTAATTCAGAAGATTCCTACTGCTTGAATTCCTCTTACGGTTACTCAACACCAGTTAAAAACAGGCGGATTTCCAAGTAGAACATGGACTGTTTCCGACAAACATGTCGCCTGTGGGAGTTCACAGTCATGTTAACGGCGTGAACCCACCTTCCCGAGCGAGACACGACCACCCTCCGCTCCGGTCAGTGTTAACACACCGTCTCACAACGAACTTGACACATTTTGTCAGAGAAATACCTCACATTAAACCCGCAATGTTAATATTAGCATGAAGCCTCCGTTTGATTCGGCGCCGGCGGGGTTTCAGGTCATTTAAATAAGGTAACAAGAAATTGTCCGGTCATCCAGCAGGGCGTTGAGAAACACCAGATCAGATATACATATAGCCGCCTGATCAGCTGATCCAGATCGGCATTTCTAACCAACAACTGCAGGTGTCTAAGAAGGCGAACAACGTCTGCACATCACCTGTCCTACGATGACCGGGTCTGGAAGGATCTGGATACCGTATTTCATCTCATTTAACTCCTCCAAATTCAAAAAGGACGACCCAGGGAGGAGACATGTCAAAAAGAAAACGTACAAGCCCCGGAACCATCGCACCATGGAAGCAGCCATGTTTTCATCACGCCTCACTTTCAATTCCTGTTTCTACCAGCGTTTGCGCTAAAACGCTTTATGGTTGACAGGGTCGCTGTTCATTGGGTGCAGAGGCTATAATCTGTCCTACTATTGGGTGCAAAACCTGTCTTTTCACTCTCTGTCGATTTTCAATTGGGTGACAGAGTTAAAACACCCACTTTTTCTGTCAAAAGGTTTTCTTATTGGTCTAATTTGCCCGGTTGTTGTACCGAAGTGATAAGTAAAATTGTACGTACCTGCGCGTTTATTTACCTTTCATAATTGTACAAATAAAATAAACGTATCTGTAACTGAAGTTTGCAGAGTCCGCGGCGTCACATAGAAAAAATTCCCTGAGAAAAATACTTGGGTGCACATATGCTGTTTTAGATACGTTAACGCTGTGATAATTTAAAACGTGAACTTTCCAAGTGCCGCCGAATTATGTCCGTAACGGGTGTTTTCTGGTTTCTTTTACTTCGGAATTAATGTAAGTTTATTCCGCGGTACTACTACTGTCCTTATGTCATGGAACATTACTTTCATCGACGCTATAAACCGTATTATAAAGTCATTGTACACTCATCCTTGCCTAAGGGCTTCATTCATTTCGTGAAACGACCCGGTTATGCGAATTCACATTATTTAGTTATTTCTGGATCGATTCCCAGAAGAAAAAACGTGTATTCTAAAATGAAACAGAAATGAGTATTTATAAAAGTACATATAAAATTACGTTTCTTGTTAAACTATTTAAGAAATAAAGAAACTTTATATATATATATATATATATATAATAAACAGTAAACGCAAAGGTTTAAGTGACTGAATGCCCCACCTGAGCGGTAATACCCTTGAGTGAGGTGTTTACCCTGAATATAGTACTAATAATGGGGTCCCATACAATGACAAAAGTACAAGGGCTCATGAAAATATATTCTGTTGGTAAAACTGGCTTATTCTCCATTATATTTTTGCACTTTGCACATCATATTAATTCCACTCCAGTTATTTTATTCTGTAAACCACCTTCTAAATGTGTACAAAAAGTGTCAGAAATTGGAATCGTCACTGTCGTTTTCCCCCTGCAGCAGGGAAATTTCAGACTATAATGGTGAAGAAACTCAAATTGAAATTAAACATTTCTGAATCTTTTTCCATACCTTTGAAAATGTGTCATTGAGATGTTCATAATACGAGTTACAGGTGTATTTAGATTACATCTTTGTACAAGACAACTTATTCACACATTTACTCAGCAGGTGACTTTAATAAGGCGCACACCTTGATCAGCTGTATAGCAGCAGGAGTTGAGATTCCAAAAATTGTCTGTTGATTGCAATGCTGACCCTTTTAAAAACTCAACTTCCAGCTTCCTTAAATGAAATTATATCCTTCTGACATTTAGCTGAAGCCTTTATCCAATGAGATTTGCAACTGCTGACCAATTTAAGTAGCAGGGTATTTTTATACTGGAGAAGTTCACTAATCAATACTTTTTCACAAGGCAGTACACCAGCAGTAGGATTCAAACAGACAACCTCCAGGTTTCACCTAATTAACCCTGGCCAGTTACATCATCCATTAGCATTAACTGTCTTATCCTGGTCAGGGTCACAGCCCACCTGAGCTCACCCTAAAATCAGCTGAGCTACAAAACTATGCCCCAGATGGGATTCCAGTCCAGCACAGGGGGCCCCCCCCCTTGCAATACAGTGTAACCCCCCCCCCCCCTCGACACACACACACACACACACACACACACACACACTACAAGCAATTGAGAGTGACCAATTAACCACAAACACATCTGTTTGGACTGTGGACAGAAAACAAAGCACAAGAAGGAAAGACAGGCACAGCTGTATACAAACATGCCCTCAAACAGCCCAGGTGCTTCTGCAACTCCCCACTGCTGTACCACCAGACACAAACTCAATATTCAAGCATCATCCAAATTTCATCAACAATTGAAAAAGTCAAACAGTTAAGATACTTCAAATCCAAGGAAGGGTAAAACCCTGTAGGGTTAATCACATTGCATGAGCTTGATCTACTGACTCTGTCTAGCTGATCTGATGGTTATCTAGATAAATGTTGGCTCATATAGGACATCTGGACTGAACAGTTACACACACAACTCTGAAATCAAGTTATACACGTAGTTCATTGGAACTATCTAAATGTTCAAGCAGATAAATGACATTCCAGTGATTATGGCTGTCATCTGTTTTATCTGTAACCTTCTGAAAACACGAAATAGAGGCAACTGTACTTGTACTGTAGTAATGTTCTGGTAGAAAAGACATATAATTTACCTAGATAGTAAAGAGCTGGCAGAAGAGCAACAGAACTTTAATCTTTAGGGAGGATGTGGAGTTAATGTTTAGTGAGATTCGGAAGATGGACAACACGTGTTAAGCGGACCTGGATTATACATTATTCTAAATGTACTTCTGTCCGCCTGTGCAAATCACAGCGTGTTTACATCGGCACGGTGGCCCCGCAATTAAACACGCACAATACGAGCAGTTCAGGAGCACATGTCCCCGGACTGTGGGAGAAAACTCACGGGGACACAGGTGCCAAAGGCAGACCTCCCACAGATTGGAAGATATGTGTGTGTGTGTGTGTGGGTGTGTGTGTGTTGGGGGGGTTGTACACGGTTTTCCGCACAGTAAACGCGACATTGTGGCGCGTTCTTCAGCGCTCTGCCGCTAGAGCTCGCTGTCACGCACGGATCAGGAAAGAGAGTCGGGAGGAGGCGGTGCAGTTGCGGTGCACGTTAGGCTCCGTGTACAGCCCATCTCCGCCAGCCTTTCCTTCCATTTTCATACTATGGTGTCTTCTGCACCATAGTGCGGAGAGAACAGGAGGAGGCTGAAGGTAAGATCCATCCTTGCTTTTTCCTCTGTTACATTTCCAATTTAGCAATCGTGAATGTGATTAATATTTTAATTCTCAAAGGTTTTTGACGCTAACTGAATGAGATAAGCCCGTCTCAAAATATATAGCAAATATATTTGCAATCACGCGGGTGGTCGTTTATTATCCACACTATAAATCAGTGTAATGCAACGGAATGCAGAAGCCAATTAGGCCAAATGCGGACCGTCTGCCGTGTGGGGTCTATAAATATCACGGGTGTCACAAATCTCACTTCAGCTCTGTATTTTATTATGGCACCAGTCGCGGTGTGTTTCCCCCCCTCATGTTTAAACACAGATGGGCGTAATCGGTGCGCATTATGTTAGGGCATAAAAATTAGTCTGTTTTTACTAGTGCTGGTGACCGTGGGCAGCGAGGCCTCGGCGCGCGCCGCGACCCTCTCGGCGGAGCCCCCGATCACTGCACATTTCTAATAATCGGATTCGCGACGCGTGGACGGCATTGCGGGCGGTGGCTGCTGCTGCGTGGGGGAGGACGCCGTCACGGCCGCCGGGGTGGGGTCAGCCGAGCGGGGCACCTGTGCGGAACAATAAAGGAGAAGCCCGGCGCACTGTCCCGCGGTGTGTGAGCTAAAACGGGCGTGAAGGAGGCACTGTGACCCCCCCCCCCGCGGGGGTGTAGCCGCAAAAAGTGCTGAAATGAGCGGCCCTGCTGTCCGACTCAGAGCCGCAGCACCGACCACCCTGTCCGCACCGCCCAGACTGTAAAGACGTACAAGTTGATGTGAAATCTATTCATGTTGGTGCTCGAGAAGGGCTGCTCTTTCTTCAGCCTGTTTTGCAAACCCGAGCAGCTCTGTGTGGACAGTTTCACCATCCTGTGTTTCTTCCAGTGTGCGTCGTTTAAGGCATGTTTTTCACATGTTTTAAAGCCTGGCTACACTGAGCTAATAGATTTCTTTCTGCCCCAACTTAACACACCCTGCAATGAACTGACAGAACTGCTTCTCAGAACTGTCCTCATATGTGCTGCCAGTTTAGCTTGTAATCCTCATCCAGTGTAGTTTGTCTCATCACTCAGTCATCTCAACACACTGTAGGAGGACAAATTAAGGGGCCACGCGACCCCCCTCTTGTCTCAAAGTAGCTGCCCGCCAGCACGACGTTCGCAAAGTGCGCATTCCTGTGTAACCGTTTTGGAGTGTGAAGCGGAGATGGTGATGATCGCCAGTTCTTCGTTGTGCAGATGGAGGTGTGGTCAGACTGTGTTCCTCCGCTGGAGCCCAGCAGCCGGGACCTGCAGACATCATGGAACACCAGGACATAAAAAGGTCTTGTCGAGAAACGCGGATGGTCCGAAAGCACGCGTGGGGAAACGGTCGGTGACTGTTGTTCTCTAACTGATGAGCAGCCTCCCTGTTACGGTCATGCAATTTCCTCTTAGTAATTTTCCAGTTCGAAGTGAACCAGACAGAATTTGGGGTTCGGGGTCAGTTATGATGCTGGTGAATTATTTACTGGTGTATTTGCGTTCTCTTTCCTGTTTCTCGCAGATTGCAGAAGTCCTGCACTTAGCTGGCGGTTATTGCCAAAACCTTGAGACTTTTTTGAGGCAATATAGATAAAATGCCCTACTGAAGGATAAAAAAGTCATCCCCCCCGCCGGGATTTGGATCTGCAATCTACTGGTCACAGGGATAGTGCCGTGACATCTACTGGGGACCATTGTCCAGGATGCGTTCCCTGCGGAAGGCAGTGCTGCTGGCGATCATTGTCTCGGTGTTGCTGGTGGCTGCACTCTTCCACTCCTGGACACCACGCACTTACACCACCATGGACGTGCGGCAGAGGCCGGGGACTGAGGCCGAGCGGCTGCTGGAGGAGCGGCTGCAGGACTCGGACCAGCGATACACTGACATTCCATACCATCTAAAGGAGAGTGTGGCAGGGTGAGGACATCTCACAGGACTTCCCCTGGAAACCCAGCAGTGTGTCTTCTTTACACGTAAACCTCCGACTGTCATTTCCCCACCGTTTAGGTTCTTTACCCTGTTATTCCCGTGTACAGCAATTGGCTTACATGAACTGAAAGCAAAATAACTAAATTAGAACTAATCTGTGGCAGAGCAGATAGTGCTGGAACATCACAGCTCTTGAGCTGTGGGATCAAATCTCTGTGGAGTTTGCACGTTCCCCCCCTGTTTGCATGATCTGGTCTGCCTCTGGTCTCTGCTCTGGTCTGACTGTGGTTCATGTGAGCTGGACACTCCAGACTGCCTGTGTTGTTTTCATCTGTGTGATTGTCCTGCAGTGGATTCACATCCCTTCCCGTGTTACTAGCAATGAATGAATGAATGAATGAGTAAATGAACATTAAACGCGCGAAGACATATTGAACAAAAAGAAACGTAACGCCAAATTAAAAACAACTTGAACGAATGTTTTCCTCACCCAGCCTACTAGCTCGAAATGGATGCGTGTGTGAAAGTGAGGGGAGTGGAATGAACCTACCCTTCTCCCAGCTGCTCTTCCCTCGGGTATCGGCCCACCCCCTGCACACAGCCTTCAAGGCTTCCGAGCTGGGAGAGGTGAAGCGGCGCAGGGCTCAGGAGTACCACAGCTTCCAGATGAGGCGAGTCTTTGCACAGCTAAGCTGCTCTGCACGAATAAGGGGGAATGCAGAGGAAGAAAATTCAAAAGAACTTACCAGTGATGATGATTTTGTTATTACTTAGGCCTACAGTCTATCCTCAATTTTCAAGAACTATATGGGGGGGGAGGTGTCTGGATTTGGCAAAAGGCTGGAAAACTGATAGCATAATTTAAGCATTATACTTTTTACTATGGGGCTGCATATTACTGCACTATATACTGCTGTAACGCTTTTATAACCTTAATGTAATGTATAAGGGAGATGTAACATCCCTAATACACTGACTTAAGGTCAGGACTGAAACTGACTGTGAATTATATGGAAAGAGCAATGAATAGGGTGTGGATATGACTGCATCAGAATGAGCTACAAAAGGGGGTTTGCTGGGATTTCGCCGCCCATTTTATTTTATACTTTATAGAGATTATTTTCTCCAAAAAAAGTGTAAATTAGTAATATTTGTATTTTTTCTCATATTATTCTTAAAATTGTTTTATCCAATGTCTATTTTTCCTGCAGTAACTTTGTGACTAAAATCTGCAGTCTGGAAAATGGAGGAGATGCTGTATTGGCATACTTGTTATAAAGAATAGGTTAGAAAATGTTTTTATGAGCAGCTAATAGGAAGCTTCAGAAAGTCATTGAAAAATAATGAGAATACGGCCTGCCCCCAGCCGAGGAAAATGGATAGGATGTGGTTGGTGAGCTGCTATCTTCATTTTTATCCTGTGCTGTCGGCACCATATGTTTTAGGTCCCAGACCCCTGCAGATCTGCTCATTGTTGCAGAAGCCAACAGCCCTTTGCAGTATCCCACTCAGGGTGTAGAAGTGCGCCCCCTCAAAACCATCCTTATCCCAGGTATGCAGCTGCAGACACCGCCCACGTGCCCAGCTGTCTGTTCTGGACAACGAAGCATGTATCTCTGTACTGTTAAGAGGAGATGGTCATGGAGCCTCAGAGATGAATTAATGACAGTGGACAGTGTCACACTAAATGTCACTACAGATTTAGAGCAGCTGCTGCTTGACATGGGAAGCATGCAGACAGCTGAGACGGCAGGGAATGAGGCCAGACTCTCCTTCCTCATCCTGCAATCTAGTTCTTCCGTTGTCATTGACTCTTGTTTGCTGGTTATAGGGATGATTGTGAGCATTAATTTATTGCAAGATGATTTGCTTGTATAATTTCCTTTTTGATGAAATTCAGTTGGAACAGAACATACTTATGTAGATTCACTATTCTTTTCAGGTTTGGCTCTGGAAGAAATTCCCAAGGAACTTCACATGGTAAATTCACACATTTTTTTAATGAACTTCATACGGTGGTGTTTATGGAGTAGGACTCTGGCTCTGGAATACAGCTTGTGGAAAGTGATATTTGTGGGGGTTTTTTTGTTTGTCTTTTTTGCTTTATGGCATTAATCATCCTCAAATTGTCCTTGTGGGTTCTGTTATCCTACAAAAAGAACTTGCTTGTTAGATGACCTATAAAGAGAAACTGAACTCTTTGTATAAACATCTGAAGCCACCAGATTTTTAAAAATAAATAAGCACGGTTGTCTGTAATGCAGTGTTTACAGTTTATTTTTAGGCTGTGCTCACTGGTCTCTGCACACAATAAAAAAAACATCCCTTATGCACTTGAAATATTTTTTTTTTTTTGTAAATTGAGATAAATACAGATAAATAACCTTCAGTCCACATGATTTCTAATAGGCAGAGTTGCTCATATTGGGATACAGGAAAAAGACATGAAAACAAAAAAGTAAAAATGTGCTGCAGATACAGAGCAACGTGCAGTTTAACTGCATTTTAGTGAACATATGAGTACAGCAGCTAGTTAGCAGTACTGTGATGGTTAACACTAATCTAGTGAGTCTTTAGTCCTTTTTTATTAGCTCTCAAAATAATGATATTTGTATCTTCTCTGTCTTGTTACCTCAGGTGAACTTGACGGCCACTCTAGGAACGTTCAATTTGGCTGCGGAGGTGGAGGGGGTTAAGGTCCGAGGTGAAGGAGAGATGCACATGACCCTTTCAAGCAGCCTCCTGCCCCACCTAAACAGGCAGCTTCAGTTTGTCACCTACACAAATACCCTGTTCCACCCCAGCACCGCTGACACGGGTGAGGAAGGATGAGGGAGAGTACGTCTCTCACGTCCTCGTCTCTCCCTCTAACGCCACTTGGCAGACAACTGGCAGCCATATTTAATTTGGAAGTATATGGACTTAATGTTGAAGGTGCGCTATAGTATGACAGCTCAGTTTTCGATTTCCGGAATGACAAATCAGTATGATAAAATTTAGCTCAAGCATGTCCAAAGAAAAGGTGAAGGTGACGTGTGAGAAGTAAAGTTCAGTAAGTTCTGTAGTAACAACTCATAGTGTATAAGTGTATTTTCTGTGTCTTCAGTGCAGTTTGAGACAGATGGTCACCAGGCCGTCTTCACCATTAAGGTTCGCCATGGCACCACCCCAAAGCTGTACAACCCTGGACCAAAAGGAGGTACGTGAGGCCCCCCCGGGCAGGTCTCTCACAGATCAAGATGACATTCGGCAGCCTCTCATTCCTTCCTTTAACTCCTTCAACAATTTCCACACTAATATCTTTTTATCCTTCATTTTGTCCTGAAAATGCCATAAACTTTAGAGTTGGATATCCCAAAACTTTGAGTGCATTCTGAAAACATCTATTTCACTGCTGTGTAAACAAGTGAATTCCCAGCTCTATTCAGCATTAAAATGGAGAATTAATTAATTTTGAATTTCTTTTCCTTGTCAGTCTGGCCTTCAGCGGTGTGTTTATCTCACTACATAAATCCAAATTAATTCTGACTTCAACAAATTATACCTGCTGTCATCACAAGTATTGCTCTTCTGTACTTCTGCCTCAGTTCTGTTTCCACATTTTCACTTCTTTCTTTAATTCCATTCATTTCCCCCTGCAATGGTCATGATTTAGCACATTGTTATCCCAGCAGTGCCTGGGTCGGCTACAAGCTTAGGAAGCGCTTCTTTTCTGGGAGTCCTTGAGTTTGGTGGCCCGTTTCTTCTGATGGTACAGTGGTGTACCAGGCTTTTTCTGAACACACGTCACTCTGCTTTGCTCTGCACGTGCTGTTATCATGATGCTGGAGGGAGTTCTGTCAAATGGTGCTTGGTTCTCAGTTAAAATGTTATTCCAAATAATAGGCAAAAGTTAGTAAACGCCTTGGTGGTCTTCTGACATCCTTACATACAGTCCTTTCGTGTCTGCTGTAAAACGGTTATATCTGTCCAGAGGCAAAGCCTCTTTATTTTTTAATCTACCTTTTTGAGTTCATGCTTTCTAGACAGTCATGCAAAACCTTCACATTGGGTCAGGAAAAGCTCTGCTTTTCACGACTTCTGCTTGGCTCGCTGGCCAAAGCTTTGAGCTCAACTTAGACTGGACAACTGTAGTCTTTTGATACGATCATCAACATCCTGATTATCATCATTACCGTTGTAACATCTGCAGGCCTGATTCCTGTCCAGCTCCCGCTAACTCATACTGTCCTGTAATTTACGGATTCTGGATTCTACGGACCTTCGCAAAAATACAAAAATCATTAATATTGGGAAAAAAAACACTTTTAAGCAGAATAAAAAGGGACAATGTAAATTTTTAATTGTTGGCTTTTTGGGGAAAAAATTAGTTCATTAATGCACAAAGTAGTGCTTTAAACAATTTTAATGTCGCCCAACCATCTCCACTGGTGCTTTTATGAAGACAGTGAAGCGCCAGCTAATTCGCTATTAGCGGCATTCCGGTCAAGCCACACCGGCACCTTATTTATTGTATATATGTTTCAATCACTATACTGACTTTATTTTATTAGGTACATTATAACATTCATTAAACATTAGGTTAAAAAATGTTACTGTAGTATGTAGTTCAGTATACAGCACCATAGTAAAAAATGTTATACTTAAATTACTTTTGATTTCCAAACTTTGACCATATGCAAACCCCCCCCCATATACTCCAGAAAAATTGAGGATGGGCTGTATACATTTAAACAGTTTCATTCCTTCTTTCCTTTCGTTTTGCTGCATTAGCATTTTTTGTTATAATTGTAATGCACTCTTCATCAACATATTAAATCCCATATGAAAACTTATTCTTGCTATTTGTTTTCTTTCTTTTCCTCTAGAATACAACATCAGCGCCCTGGTCACTATAGCAACCAAAACATTTCTACGTTATGACAAGCTGCAGAATTTAATTGATAGCATACGCCATTACTATCCAGACGTCACCATCGTCGTTGCAGATGATAGTGAGCACCCACAGCCTGTCACAGGCCCCCACATCGAACACTACATCATGCCTTTTGGGAAGGTAAGTGAGCTGTCAGGTAGCTCTGCACCCTGTAACAACAGGCAATGTGGAGAATAGACCTGAAATACAGCTACTGCTCTTCAAATGTTTACACTTGCTGATTATGGTCTTTTCCCATAGGGATGGTTTGCAGGGCGAAATCTGGCTGTGTCCCAGGTGACCACAAAGTATGTCCTCTGGGTGGATGACGACTTCATCTTCACAGCCAGCACTAGGCTGGAGAAGCTTGTGGATGTGTTGGAGAGCACCACCTTGGACCTGGTGAGCAGCTTAGCGGTAGAAAGGCTAAACCATATGCTAGAGGGGGATTTTGATCCCTTTTAATGAGATTTATCCACATGACTCTTCCCAGACACAAATTAAACTCACCTACAGTTGCAGTGCGTATAGCCACCTGTCTCATCAGGTAAGTCTATTATTATTGTTGTCAAAATGTTCCTTAGTTTGTCTTTTTGTCTAAGGTCACATAAAAGGTTTACTCATTCACACACCACTGTACTTAACTGGTGCAGTTCAAGGTGAGTACTTTACTCGGGGGTAAAGTGATGGGAGTAGGACTTACATCGGCATGGACAAGTTGGATGGGGGTTAGCCACCAAGGTGGGACAAGGTCACCGGACAGGTCACTCACCACCTCACGTTCTGGTTAAAAACATCCTCAATATTATATAAAGTCTCATCTAATGTCCTTTTTGTTTTGAACTTGTTAGATATGTGCACTCAATCAGGGTAAAATGTGGTCAAGTACTGTTATTCTCTGATAGTGTCCAGTTTCATTGTGCTTTTCCCAGAAAATTCCCCCTCCTAGAGCATGAATACATCCAACTCAGCAGAAGTCTGAAAATGTTCTTTTCCTTTGGAAGGAGAGCAGCTGAAAAAAATACTTTCACAAATGGATGAAAACCAGTCTTATCTTTGTACTGCACTTTGAATCAAGAATCATTTATTCATAGTGCCCTTAGACAAAGGGTATGCAAGGAGACGTGAAATAAAAATTTTCAGGTCCACGGTGCACAGAACAGGGGGAAAGAAAGTTTAGAGGATGAATAATAAAAAGATAATATAAATATAGATTACATTGAGAATAAAATTTTTTTTCGGGCAGGACAGCAGGCGGAGCAGGGGGCATGACACATTTCCAATTACTACTATTCTAGTATATGTTTTCTGTTAAAAAAGGGCTTTTATGCATCTTATACTGCAATGCATAATTGCCCAAATAGCCCGGATTAGTCAAATTCCTCTATGTTTACAATCTGTAAACTTGACTATTTAATCTATTTTGAATTGTCTTATTGTGGACACTAATGTATATGAATCTTGTGGTTTGTTTTTATATTGTTTGCTGTTGCTGTTTTTGGTCTTTTCCTGGTTTGCCCCATTTCAAACACTGGTTTTTTCTTTGCATGATATTCATTGAACTGTAGCCGTTCTATCTAACAATGTCAGCAGCATCTGACTACAGATGTTACTGCAGGGGGTGAATGCTGGGAGACCTACCCCTCCTGCTCAGTAGTGTGAGGCTTCATCAGAGAGCCTTTCTCTCAAGTGTAGAAGAAGCATAAATGGTCACTTTGGTCCAGAAAATATCCCCTCTGGCTGGAAAAGTTCAACCCTCTTCATCAGGTCTGACTGCAACAATAAAAATAGGGCTTGTGTTGAAGGGGAACAGAGACTCTTTTGTGTTGCATCCACTTGCATGGGGAACATTGTCTCTATGTCTTTTGCAAAATATTGTCCACAGCCCATGGGTTGAGGCCAAAGAGCTGAGTCTCCATGTTCAGTGTGGTCACTCACATAAGTGCTTTTTCACAGTTCTGACCATTTTTTTGTTAATAAATATTCCTCCTGTTTGTGTTTACAACTGCACAAGGATGTATACTTGCATAATTTCCTGAGTTGTATTTTTTGATTATTATTTAAGGAGTTTCAAGCATAAACTCTACTAAATTGTGAATAATACTGAAATTCAGGTGAGGGCTAAACTTTATTGAAAACAGGAGCTTTAAAGGGGGTAGGAAAGATGCCCAGGACTCCACTGTCCCCCATCCAGACCACCTGTAACAGGCAGTGTGTCAGTGGAGCTTGTATTGTCATCATGGAGCCTTTCCACCCCCTGTTTTCACCGGTGCCGTGTGGAAGACACTGTTGCAGCTTATGGGCCAACACCCCCACACTCAGGAACAGCTTTTTCCTGGGGAGCACAGGGTCTGATCAGCACCACCATCACTGCCGTCCGTTTGCACTGCTCCTCTTATCTGTATTATTTATCTACCTATTTAGAGGTATTTTTTTTTACCTGCTTCTATTTATCTGTTTGATTTGTCAGTGTAGTCCTGTGTCATCATTGCTGTGCACAACTGTCTAGGAGAAACTACATTTCATTATCTCATGTGAACCTTGAACCTTCACATCAGCTCTATACTTCCTATTAACTGGATGCACACGTTGATAATGAAGGTATGGAAGTAAACCACCCCAAGACATTTCTCATTTGTCAAACCGAAAGTGTGTATTGTGGCTGAAAAGACTGATTCCCACCAGCATTTATTTACATTTGTGTACACTGCACAGATCTTCTGCTGACCTCTCCTCACAGGAAGTAGTGCGTTGACATGGTGCATTGTGCTACATGCAGGTGGGCGGGGCAGTACGTGAGGCCACAGGCTACACCGCTACCTATCGACAGACCATCTCCATTGAGGCTGGTGAGGAAGAAGGAGACTGCTTGCACATGCGCAGGGGCTTCCATCATGTGGTCCAGGGCTTCCCCAACTGTGTCATCACTGATGGAGTCATCAACTTCTTCCTAGCCCGAACTGACAAGGTCCAGCAAGTGGGCTTTGATCCTCGGCTCGCAAGGGTTGCCCATCTGGGTGAGTTGGTCTCGTCAACCTGGAGGAGATCCATATGGGGATGTTTGTCCTGGCTTTACTCATCTTTTGTCTGCCCTGTGTGCACAGAAGACAGGATTTTCTATATAATCTTTGCTTTTATATCACATATCTGGGAGCATCATCTTTCATTTAAAGTAGGGAACTACAAGGTAGTAAGTTTTTTTATGAGAAAGTTTAACTGATGACAGTCTTCAGAGTTAAGTCCAAGTTCACTCACAGGTCTTTCTGTCAAATCTGAGTCAGTGAGTCTTTAGGGTGTTTTTATTTAAGTCTAAAATCAGTGCTACACTTTAAAATTGATTAATGAGTATTGGCAAACAATTGTAGATGACCTAATAGCGATTTTAAAAATGACAATTAAAATAATGAAACATACTTTTGTGGAACTACTGTAGATTATGGTATAGTTTCTGCGGTAGCTTCAATGAACTGAGCAAGCTGAGCCCCAGTAAAGCTTTTGAGATAATTTATATGTTTTGTTTCTGTGTCCCTCAACTCTGGGCATAGCACATTGTGATGAATACAGCATTTCCTAAACACCCTAGTGGCTTATTGGAAATTACAAGCACGCTGAGTCCTGAAGGTTCTAGAACATTCTACTGTAGTGCTGAGTCACAGCAGCATGTACAGCATGTAAATAATAGTATCTAGAAAACAGAAAAACTAGAGCAACTCTCTTGCTGGTTTACTTGCAGAGTTTTTAAAAAAAGTTTTACCTTTTATAGTTGGGTTCACTATGTTGCTAACTGCTTATGAACCACTAAGGTGGGAATCAGCAAAAAGTGTCCCAGTTACCAGTTTGTCAGGGGCGTCTAACACTCGGTTTGAGATGATATCTCCTAGTTAGCTGGTTAGTTTAGGCCTGGAAATACTTTAAATCATATCATTACACACTTCCCTCGTTGGTAAAAGTCAAGTAATTGTGACTTACCCATGGGTGTCATCCACCAGAGTTCTTCATCGACGGCCTTGGCTCCCTTCACGTGGGCTCCTGCGATGATGTCATTGTCAGTCACGCCACCAAGATCAAGCTGCCCTGGCACCAGTCAGAGAGCGACAAGACCTATGCCAAGTACCGCTACCCGCCGGCTTCCTCCGACACCACCCACACCAAGAACGGTCTGCTGTACTTCAAAAACCGATTCCAGTGCTTGACCCACAACTGAGCTTGTCTGTTCCTTCTCTCCTCGACATCCACAAAAGCCAGTGCACTTTGGACTGAAGAACCAGTGGAAGTCCAGTTGTCCTGGGTCATTCAGTTTTGTTCTTACAGAGGGTGGGTTTTTTCTTTGGGGGCGTACTCTTGTACTTGAAACGACTTACAGCCCCCACACACCTGTCACCACCCAAATCCCAGTCTGGCAGTGCATTGAAAGCCTTTAGTATTTTACCTTATACTGGAAGGCCTAGTCTTGTGATGGTGAAATCAAGGATGCTTAAGAAGATTAGGGTGTCTTGGAAATATGGGTGTCTTGCTTTGTGATCTGGCACTTTGACTCACTCAGAAATGTCAGGATTGGGTTGCTAGTTTCATCTGAAAAGGACAGGAACCCCATCAGAATATCTCTGTCAGTGATGACAGACATATAAAGTGAAATAGCCTGAAAAGGCATCTCGAGTGCGGAACAAGTGTGAAGTCCCTCAACGTTGGTGGCACGTTTCTGGTGACACGTGGAAGCAGCCACAGAAGGAAATTTTTCTGACCGAGCTGTTCCACTTTGTGTCGGGTTCACCACAGTGTGACCAGTTGCTAACGAAAGTTCCACAAGTAACCAAGAGGGTTACAGCTGATCCAAAACCTGCTGTACCCATAATGCAGTCTCTCGTATGCATCCTTAGACGGGGAAAGTACATCACTTTCTGCTTTGGGAATTTGGGAAACTCACAATGATACCAATACCCCTGTGGTGTTCCTTGATAAAGCTGATCAAGCATATTGCCCCCTCATGCCACGCCCTCCAGTATTGTCTGAATTTGGGAAATAATTAAAAGATGTTATTTTCTAACTTTTCACCACTAGATGGCCATCCTGTATCATCTTTTAAGGAAACAGGCGGCAATATCCATTATTTACTTGGAACAAGATTATTTGAATGTGAAGATGAATTTGGCTATGAGTGTACAATATTTACCTTTCCTTTTAACAAAAATTCATTTTTAACTCCCGTTTTTCAGTTCCAGAAGAGTCACCCGATAAAAATGGGGGTTAACGAAAGTTCAAGACTATTCAGTCAAAGGCAAAACTATAATGCTGATCATTTCTACTGAAAGAAAGTATTCACTGCACTTGCAGGACATGGACAAAGGAATAAACTGACTACTCTATAAGACTTAAGACTCCTGCTTCCTTGGTATTGTGCTTTACACGTGTACCACTTTTCGCCTTTTTTCCTCACCTGCAACATCATTGTCAGCTTCGTAGTTGTGATTTAAATTATGAATGGAGACGTGACAGGTCAGACATCACCTTTCTCCCTGTATCTCCTGGTAGTTGGTCCACAGCCTGGTTACCTGAGCAGTTTGTGAACGGGGCCCAGGTCAAATGCTGGGTGATAAGTGTCAAGCTGAAGTCCAATTAACATGTTATTGTTGGAAAAACAAAACAATGTTTTATTCTATTTAATAAATATATATTATTTTTATAAATGACAGAAACTATTTTAAAAAATTGTAATGCAGTACAACAGGCACAACCTAGTATTTTGCAAAGTCAGCAACAAGTCCAAAAATAATTTAAAATGGCTCAAATGAATATTAGAGCACAAATACAGGCATAGATAAGGCATTCTTTGGGCACGAGAATGCAACTAGAACAAAGGACAGGAATAGAAACACAGCTGCCATTTGCCTGAGTGAGGAACACAAGAAAGAAAAGAGCAAGACGTAAGCGAGCCTGTGGAAGCTGGACAAGTGAGTCTGCAGTAGAGAGAAGTAACTGAATATAGATCTGAGAGCTGAATCATAAAGGGAGCTGGCTGGTCCAGCTGATGGGAAGGCTGAAGAAACAAGCAGTCAGGCAGCAGGAGGCAGGATCACAGGGCATGGGCTGCAGTGGGGGCAGGGGGTTTGCTCTGTACTCAGCAGTCAGCACATACCACACGTGTTCCAAGAAATTAGTGAAGGCAGACAGACCTCTCTGTACAATTGTTCTTTGTTAGACCAGAATCACACAGGACAAGGTTCTCCCATCTACCCAAAGTGCCTATCTCACGTCTTAAAGGGCAACTCGGCGTGTCGTGATGTTTTCAGTCATGAGCTCACTAAGCCCCTCTGTACAGCTAAAGGTGGTGAAGGTGGAAAGTACCACAACATTTGGCCTGAGTAGGAAATCCTGGACGGATTCTCAGCTGGCCTGTCTGGTGTTCGTGCCATTACGCTGACGGAGGTTACTTTCCCCGCTCTCCTTACTGCCAATTAGCAAATTACTCCATGAGCTTTAAAGAGGAAGCCCAGAGGAGACACTACCAAGAGATCTCTTTGAAATATGAAGTGAAGGAAAAAAATTAACATGGGCATACATCAAGCAGGCAAGTGATTCATGTCTGTGTTGATTATATTTTGTTTTTTTTCCCCTTCATTTTTAAACTTAATTTGCACTCGCCTTCCGGGTCAAGGTAGCAGTGTTCTCCTGGGAATGAGCCCAACTGCAGGGATGAAAGAGTTGCATGATGAAACTCGGGGCAGATGATGTGTGCGATTTGGGGACAGCCAGTGCAACAGCCATCTCAACCTGGCTTGGTTTACTTTCAACAGGCAGCCTGTGTGTGTGTGAGGGGTTTTTCTGTGCTTATGAGAATACTAATTCCTTGTTTGAATCGCACCGTATAAATAAATGTATGTCTGCAACCAGTGTGTATCAGTGCTCCTGTCCACAGAGGATGAGGCTGGGACTCCCCAAACATCTGTAATTGAAAATGAACAATTTTAATTGCCTATTTTTGCTTGAAGCTGCTGTACAAGAACATCATTGATAAAAGCTAAAGTGGATACTGTCAGAGTGAGGGAAAAAACCGCTTGGGGTAACTTAGAAGTAGGAGTGCTGCACCACAGGATCAGTCCTTCCATTACAGCTCTTGGCATGATCCCTCCTATCATTTGTAAAAATCTGATTTTAATGGCTAGAACGGACACAAACCAGAAATGTCTGCATTGTTTATTGGTTTCTTGGGTGCTGAACTCACTGGAGCAGCAAACAATGAAACTGATGTTTGCGCTAGGAATAAAGTCCTTATTTCAAACCGATAAATGTGTTATTTTATATTTTAAGGGTTGTGCAGATGATCAATGTTGAATGTAGTCCACAGGTTAGGACTTAAAAAAGCAAAAACTCATTTTTCTAAGGCTCATTAATATTACAATTGATTTTTAATAAATTATACAACTTTAATTTGGTCACCTAAATGGGGAATTTGCAGGAAAATGCTTCAACATAACTTTGGAATGTCGGAAATTGAGTGCGATATATTTTAAGTGGCGAAAATGGTATTTGTAAAACCTGGAATTAGTTAGCTTAATTAGTCCAAGTTACTTGGTTTAAAAATTTTCTTCATCATTCTATTCATCATGAAGATGTGTTTTAAGTTCTTAAAGAATGACCACACTTTAAGAGGAGATGGGGGCCAGCTACTGAGCATTATGTATGTTTCAATCCATACCCATGGAAGATCACGCAACTCTGGCTTTGCTTCCTGGGGTCTGTTCTTGCCCTATGGAGTACTTTTGTCTAGGTGAATAACAAGATTGCGTTTGTTTATGCCTCTGTTGCAGAGGAACGTGGTAGACTGACGTGGAAATGGCCAGTGGTCTGGGGCAGACTAGTGTTGCTGATGCTCTGCTTTTCTCACTGGGTGAGGGGAAGCTGAAACCAGTGCAGACAGATGTGACACCATAAGCAAATTAGTGGCAGGATAGAAGATATAGGAATGAATTAATTAAATTAATCATTAAATGTCAAAAAGCTCATCCAGTTGGGTTACTATCCATGGTGCTGAACTCTCAATAACTACAGTGACACTGCAAGTGAGAACCTGGCTGAAGAAGCTAAGGATGGCGCTACCTAGCCACATCTGGAAATTCCTCTAAGTTGCAGAAACAGTGTTTTGTTGTATCTAATTCAGTGCCACTGAAAAAAAAATACCACTGAATCATCAGTAAATACATCAACAACGAACAGGTTTTACACTGTAGTGCATTTCTGCAGAAACAAATTTGACTTTCCACATTAACTTGCTGTTCGAGATCTGTTCATTTTTAGGACGACTAAACTTGATCAGAAGGAAATTGCACCTCCAGGCCTTTGGGCACAACCTCTACACTTCCACAGTGAGCATCCTGACAGCTGAAGTTAAGCTGGGAAATGGAGAAGAGCTGTGGCAGAGCTACGAAGATCTGGCTCTTGAAGTCCTTTTCAGGAGGAACATGAAATGTCAAGCAGCACGCAGCAGTGCTGTCCTCAGAGATGCATTTCAGAGATGCCAACACCTGTCAGCCTGCCGCTGCCTGCTGGGATAAACAAACAGACAAGAAAGGCCTTGGGTAGCAAGTCCTGTGTTGGCTAGAGACACAGCACAATGGCAAATATTGTCTTTGCACTGTTGTATGATAATTACAGTAAAATCTATAAACAGATGGTAATGTCCCCAAGGAGCAGGCGCCTCCCTCTTTAGAACAATTTGGCGCCTCCCTCTTTAGAACAATTTGGCGCCTCCCTCTTTAGAACAATTTGTCCCTGACCCTTGGGTTCGAAAGGCAGCCATGGCTGTAGTGAGTTGTCTGGCAAGTTGAGCAGCAGCGCGGCTCCTCACGAGGACTGGCTGGACCCCGACAAGATGAGCGAGTGGATCCACTCCCAGCAATTTCACAGCTGTTTAACACTTGGCAAGGTTTTATGAGAGACGGTGCCCTTGATCTAAGGGCCAGACTAGAACATCAGCGTGCTCTCAGCTGAGTTTTAAAAGTCATGAGAGATGACTAATATTACCTTTTTTAAACGAAACAGGAAAATCTTAACATTTAGCATTTTTGTTACTTTTACTGCTTGTGGGTGAATTCTAACAACATTATGACTTGACCTTAAAGCTAAAATTTGCACAAAAATATGTTTAAACATATAGAAAAGGTTTCAACTCAAAGTACTCTTTTGCTGTGCCTGGAGTTAAATATAAACAAGCTTGTTTTCTCTCTGTCTCTGTCAATCCCAAATGAAGTAAAAAAAAAAATTAAAAAAAAAAACAGTGGGAGTCTTCTGTCATCAGAATGAAAGCCCATTTGAATAAGCAAATGAAGCCAGGGTGATGATGAAGAGGCTGGCGGAGACACCCTCGTCGGCTGGCACATGACGGAGAAGCGGGGAGCCAGGAAAGGGGGCCCGTGCTAATTAGGGAATAATAAGCCCCCACGAAGCGAGCTGCCTCCCAGCCGCCACTCAAACACGGCCTGACATAATGGGGCTACTGGAATCTGCCACATGGCCACCGTGAGGAAGAGATGCCTAGTGCACACAACTCCTCATTGGATGGAAGGAGAAGTTGCGGATGGCAAAGCAGTGCGGAAAACAGAAGGTGTGGCGGGAACACTAGTTTGCTCACAACTTTACCTTGGCTACGGCACTTGTCCAAGGAAACAAATTTATCTTTGAACTTCAATTAACAACTAGACCTTAATAATCCTCTAAGGAGCAGAAATTTGCTGAAATAATGTGCTGGAAGAGCAACACGCTTGATTTGAGGGAAGGCCATGCCGACTTCTGTGAGCACTGCAGTAAGATTTCTACTTGAAATAGGAAAACGAAATAAATATTTTGTCAGTCAATCAAGCAACATAAAATATATTAAATATATCATGTTTATGCTTTCTTCAAGCATAATCAAAAAAGTACTCTTTTATAGTAAACATGCTGTTTTTCCTCACTTTCTAATAAAAATGTGCAGCTGTGTCAGTGGAACCATAACTGTTATAAATGCTACTAATATTATGTGTGCAGCTTGACTAAAGTTTTACAGCAAGTCACCAAACACTGTTCCAAACTGTTCCACACTGTTCCAAACTGTGCCTGAAGAACAAATGTAGACAATTTTTTAGATTCTCATTGTCATTTTTAAATTACATTTTGAAAGTAATGATAGTTACTGTGGAGTTTAAATATCTAGTAAATACATTTATCCAAAAGGGACTGTTCAGAGGGGTTACTGCCAGGGAAACAGTAAAGATTAGGTACCCTACTCAACTGCAAGGCATGGAGTTCCTAAAGGTTTTCTTTGCTCAGCATCACATATTTAGTCACAACTAAATGGTTTACAGAATAAAGTCAGATTAAGAACTTTCAAAAGGTATAACGTGTATTTTAATGTCTGCAGTGAAACACTCAGCTGCAATAAACCATAAAAGTAGTTGAGCCACCTAACAAAACTGTTCACTTTTACAACATGTCTGACCACTGTGTAGTTTTGTGAAACAGGCACTAGCCAGCGATGATTCTTCACATGGTCCACTCTGCACTGTGACTGACCCTGAACCCCACCAGCGTTTACACAGAATATATTCAGAGCCCCACAACAGGCTGCTGAAAGTCTCACAGCACCAGAAATGCCTTGTTCAGGAGGCACAGGGGCCACAAGAGCAAAGTACCATAACAGCATAATGATACATATAGAATTACTGAATACACTTACTGTAGCAAGAAAAAATAAAAACTTTCCTCATAAAGCAACCCAAGAAGTCAAATTCACAAATCTGCAAATGTCTCCTTTTTTCCCTTTTTTCTCCCTACTTTTTATTTGAAGATCAAGCAGTGGGAAAAACTTAAATAATTCCATGTCTTTGATCTAGGAACACAAGTGAGAGTTCATTTCCATTTTTGATTTTTTTCCTCCTCCATTTCTGTAAGAGTGCCAACATCAAGATTTACCTTGGTGTGCAAATGTGCTGGAATAGGTTAAAAGAAAAACACGTGGCTCCCTAGAAGCAGGAGTACAGATGCTATAACGTTAATTAAAGATTTAGCATTTCGTTCCTCGGCTCCCAATTTAGGTTGGGTATCAAGTGATCGGAGAAGAAAACAGAAGGCGAGCAACTTCTGACTGAGGTCCACATGGGCTGTCAGCTACTTTAAATGTGCAATACTTTTAAGAAAAACTGAATATGTTTGGTGTCCCTTCATCCTTCAGTGAACCAAGTGACAACGAGGCTGGGGGGGGTCTCCTCAAGTCTGTCTGTATTAATGACAGGTAATCATACATTCAGAGGAAACAACAAGCAGTACACATACGCACAACCCTCATTTCTGCTTTCAGCTAAGGTCAGTCGTAAGTAAACAGCTAATGAAGAAAATTAACTAGCTTACTTTTGTTATTAGTGTTGTCATTATCCCTATTGTAGCTGTACTGTTTGTTTTTTTATTTTCAGAAATTTAACTTTCTTCATACCCCCTACACACAGTTTCTAAGCATAACAGGATATTCAGGATATAAACCGTCCCACCCCCACCAGCGCTCGAACTACCCCCCGTCCCCCGGTATTTGTTTTTATATCAACTGAGCACTACTGATAATACCCCCTCCCACGCCACACACGTTGCTAACGCCACTTATAAGAAACAATAACGTGCCACCGTGCCGACGGGAGCGCGCTCTCCGTTGAGGGATATTCGGAGTGGCAGGAGGCGAGCGTGACGTGCTCGCGCTCCTCGGTGAATCGCGATTGACTTGTTCAATTTGTCGACGAGCCGCAGTCGGCGCTTTGAAGCCTCGCGCTCCAGCATAAATCACGCGCACGGCCTCGTTTGAAATGCATCATCCGGCTGCGGGTCCTGCGCCATACAATTAGTCAGCCAACATCAATGGGCTCACTTTCTACCATTTAGCATAGTAATAAAGCTTTTGTTTCGCGCTTTGGCAACGAGTGGGACTGTTGTTTACCTTCGAACGTTTCTTTGTTTAATATCACCTTTGTTCAGTCGTCACTGGGGCCTAAACTCTTGCAACTTTACCTCGTTTCTTGCAAGGCGAGTGACAAACGCGTGCCTGTTTTTTCCCCCTTCGTTTCCACTGCCTGTTGTACATGCCAGTCTGTTTGCGGGGGGTTGAAGGGCTCCTCCAAGTGAAAGGTACGAACAGAAGGAGCGGCGGTGACGACCTGTCTGCCACCTCCAATGCGCGTCAAAAGCGCCTCTCAAGCACAGGCCTCCCACGCGCCGCACACCTCTGCAAAGGCGCGCGCGCTCGCTACGATCACGTGGCCCTTCAGCGCGCAAGAAGTGACCTGTCGGTGACGTCGTGCTGTGCAGATTTATTAAGTTCTCAGGTGTATGTTGAAGTAGGCTTAACATATCGCCCACCGACAGTTTTTGTTGGTATTTTTGCGCCCCCCCCCACCACCACCAATACGTAACAAGTTGATGAACAGCAGAGCAGCTAAAGTAAGGCATATGTAGAACGCGTTTATTATCTAGTTCTATTCATGATGTTTGGTTAAGAGAAACTGGCACGTGAGCCCTGACTAGTAGTATAAATCATCACTCTGCCAGGGTGGAGATCTCTGTATACCTTTCACATCACTTCTTAATGACCTCATCCGATGTTCATTACACTTTGCACCACCTCACTTTAGCCCGTCTTTTTATTTGTGCACATTTGCATGTCTATTTAGCAACTTATCCATCTACCTACAGTACTGTGCAAAAGTCTTAGGCATGCAACTTCAATGTGTGTTGAGAAGTACAGGTAGATTCTTATGTACCATCAGGGAGGTTTCTGATTGGTCCCAAATTCATTCTGCAGCCTGAGAATGACCTCAAACACCCAATCTCAGTCATACACAACTATCTTCAGCAAAAAGAAGGACTCCTGCAACAGATGGTATGGTCCCCACAGAGCCCTGATCTCAACATGATCAAGTCAGTCTGGGAGGACATGCAGAGACAGTCAGTCTGCAGAAGAACTGTGGCCACTTCCTCAAAATGTTTGGAAGAACCTACCAACCTCTACCTTAAAGTTTAAGCACTTGCCAAGCTTAAGTTTGCACAAGAGAATTGATGTTGTTTTAAAGGCAAAGGGTGGTCACACAAAATATTGATTTGATTGAGGTTTTTTTTTGTCTGTTGCACTTTTTAGAATGTTTATTGATTAATAAGTATTCATGGCATTATTTTTGGAACCATCCTTGCTTTATAGCATTTTTCCTACAGGTGCCAAAGACTTTTGCACAGTACTGTATGTACTAGTAGCATTCTAGAGTCTACCTACTTATTTATCTCCGTTTTAAGTACAGTAATCCTTCAAATATCCGAATCTAATTCGTCCTTGTAACTTGCGGAAATTGCAAACTCCGCACTGCGTGCCTATTTCCCATTATTTTAAAAGGGGGAGAGAAATAATACACTACCAGCCCATAGGAAAACACTTATATAACTAAGAAGCTCTGAGTTGAGCAGGATTAACAGTGTAGACAGCAGTTAGCTAAAGTGAAAAGACTTAATGTGGTTATGAATGTGATGTCTATACCGCTGTGCAGTGTGTGCAGCAACACATTTCACACATTAACCACCGTGTTACACACGGGAGGTGAGAGAGGTGAGGATTGGGATATCCCAAGCCTAGATCTGAAGGTTGTAGACAAGAAACAGCCCCAGTGATGAACTTGCATTTACAGCTCCTTGTCAGCTTTACTTCCCAATACCTCTTCCAGATACATTTGTGTACTGCACAGGAAACTGGCAGTGCAAATTTAGCCCAATACCCAGATTAACTTGACACTTGTAAATTAACACTGTGGAGTCTTTGAGCATTTTCTTTTGCACCTAAGTGTGTGTTTGCATCCATGTGAATGTGTGTAGCAGTGAAGTGATTAATAATTGCATTGTTTCTCCCTGCTGTTTTTTTTTTGCACTGGCTTTTTTATTATTTATATCCTGTGGTGTTAAAATGATGTGACAGTTATTGTGAAGAATTGCTTGTTTTTTGTGTGTTTACAACTCAACAAATCATATGCATAAATAATAAATAACTAAATCCCTCTAATCAGCAAGTTAGTAATCATTCATTTTGAATGCAGAACGTGTGAAATGGATGAATACATTTGTAAGTACTTTCCAAATCTGTAAAAGCAATTACAGTGCTTTTCCATGCATTGTTGTAATCGACAAGCCCACAGACTGACCGCATACTTATACAGTTGATATGGGCAGCAATTGCAGGTTTCACAACATATTTCACAAACCATAAGTGATAATCGTCACTTTTGCCATCTGTTTGATTTAAACATAATGTGATGTGTGTTTCAAAGAAATTTCTTTCCGATTTTCCATACGGATTTCCCGGCGAATCAATTTTAGTTCTCTTTGTGTTTAAATGTGGTTACAGTACAAGGATCATTACACCGACTTGCTCGCTCGGGCATTCAGTCAATCGCTTTCGTCGAACCGCTTCTCTGTTCAGGGTGGCCACAGTTTGCAGCCTCTTCCAGAATCATGGGGAAGCTGGTTTGAAGAGGTGTACCCTGTGTGGGATGCCAGTCCATCAGGGTAGCCACACTACAACAATCCTTTTTAATACATTACTGCTCTTTGGAATAATTGTAATAATTTTGAAGATGTTTGAGTCAACCCAGCTGACTAATTTTACAGATGAAAAGTTTAGATATTTTATCTCTGTCTGAAACTATTAATACTACTAATGCCGGGGAGTACTTTGCTATCAGTGCAACAGCCAAGTGGCTGTAA
This sequence comes from Arapaima gigas, assembly GCA_900497675.1. Classification (NCBI taxonomy): domain Eukaryota; kingdom Metazoa; phylum Chordata; class Actinopteri; order Osteoglossiformes; family Osteoglossidae; genus Arapaima; species Arapaima gigas. The sequence continues at coordinate 52,581 of UFQX01000130.1, read as the reverse complement.
GACATCTTTTAAGAAATGGCTTGCTCTTTGACTTCAGATCTTCCTGCTGCCTCTAGCTGAATGTAAGTGCACGATAATGTTCAAAAGGAGGATATACAATTTGGTTCAAAAGACTAAAAGGCCATTGGGCATCAGAGAACAAGCTGGAGAAGATTACACAGGCAGTGGAGAATAGCACCGTTCTCTCAAATCACCGCCTAGTCTCAGGCAGTTGCTCAAACCCCCTCCCAGCCCCTCTGTGCTCAGCTGAAGGAGAAAAAGATGGTGCATGTCAAGCGATTGTTGAATTGAAATATTGATGTGGAGTATCAAAGAGTGGAGATTTACTCCCGTGTTTCCAGAACTAACTGTGAGCCGCTTTGATCATGGGCTTCTGTGATCTCACTTCTGAAGTTGTTAAGGACATTGAAAAACAAAATGCAAACAAACTTCAAGCACCTCAAATACCGATGAAAGTTTAATCTGAAAAGTGGTGATGCAGATGCATATGTGTAGCCATTCTTTTGCCATTATAGTCTTAAATCTGCTGGCATGAGCATACACTGGGTATATGTGCCCAGATTTTAAAAAATCCAGTAAAAGGTGGATAATTTTATTGGGGTTTAAAAGATTCAAAATTAACCAAAATTTTCATGATAACTGTTCTTAAAACAGTATTTACATGTGATTATGAATGGCCAGCTGAAGCTGTAAGCTTACCAAAATAAGCCTTTTTTGGTATGGAACCATGTATAAGAGTAATTTAATGTATACAATGGACACTGGACTTAACTATGTGCTGCACTGTACATAATAAACATTAAAGTGATGCTGTGAATAAGATTCTCATCAGTTTCACACCTCCTGCCGTTTGTCTGGTAGTCATGCAAAAAGCAAGGATGTACCACATTTCAGATTCATGGGAAAGGGTTGTTGATCAGGAGCGGTGTAAATGAAGGTATCTGTCCTCTAAGATCACTGGTAAGAGTTGCGGTGTGAAATCGGCTTTATGACAAGGCCACCGGTAGGAAGCACTCAGTCACCCCTCGATTTCAATGTGCAGATGGTCAGGCAGCCGGGTCAGTTCAGTGGCCCCTGCAGGCACAGCACTAAGTGCTTCCTCTCCTTGTTTCCTTATTTGCACTTTGTTCTTCCATGTCCTATTTCACAAAAATGAATTGGGTTTAAAGGGTTTATTTCTGTTTCACAGGTCATAAATTGCTTGAAAGCTTGATTTGTCATCTTTAAAAAATGCTTTAAAATTATTTCATGTCCAGTATTCCCAGTAATGGCTGCTGACCACCGCAACCCTACATGTATTGATAACGGATGGATATTATATTCAATTATTATTTCCTTCATTACCTGAAGACACAACTGAAAGCACTGCTGCAGGCTTCTTCTTACTGTAAATTATGTTTAGGTGAATGCTCAGTTCTCTAATAAAGATTATTTGGTATGTTTTGTACAAAGATCATGGCTTTAAAGTCAAAAACATTGTAGAAATATTGAAAACTAAAGATTGTAGCCCTGCAACGTCCAGAGTCTGTCAGTAACCCCCCCCCCCCCCCACTTGAATTGAAGGCTCCATAGCTGTTTAATGATCCCTGGGATCTTCTCCTTCCTCTGGAAATTCCCTTTCCCCCCACATGGCATGGAAGCAGGATCCAGGTGTATTTAAATGAGGCTCCGCAGTATGGGGGGAGGAAAGCGCTGCCACATGAGCATTGTTTTCACAGTTCAAAGTGAGGAGAGAGTTGTTAGCACTTCAAAGACACTCATCAGGGAGGGAGTGAGTGAGGGTGGGGGTGAGTGTGGGGTGGGTTGGGGGGGCACAAGGACAGGAAATGAGTGTGGGGGTAATTAATAACTTCTGCACAGTAATAAGACCAAGGAGAGTGGCTGCCTCATGTATCTTGAAGACACAGCTTCCCCTCCTAATTCTATACTTTAATCCTGCTCATGCAGCTGCATCACACTGATTCTGGATGCGTGTCATAACAACCTAATGAATAGCAAAGAAATGTCACCGTCATTTAGAGTTATCTGTCTCATCAGTTTGTGTTCATTTTATTTTATTTAGAGTCCTTTGCATCTGTACTCTATTGTAAGGGTACAGCTCAAAGAGAAAATATAGAACTGATAATGACTGTTACAGCAGATTTTCTTTTTTTTAATTTAACTCTTTTTCCTGAATGAACAATTTTATATGTATGCAATACAAAATAAAACAAAGTTTTTAGAAATAAATTAGTACATGTGAAATAATTATTACTGATCTGTAGGATTTTTAAAGTTTGAAATGTTAAATTGGTTATAAAGACTACTTAGTGCTACAGGAACAAAGAGGGGCGGGGAAGGCCAGTTCCGTTCAGGAGCTGCAATCGGATACCAAATAGCCAGTAAACAAAAAACAATGAGCTAGTTAAGAGGCCAATATAGTTATAACATTATGCAGGCAGAAAAGGCTGCTGACAACCAAGACATTATGGCCTTACAACCAGGGAAGTGACACCCAGCTCTATGGACTAATAAGAGGGATAGACTAAGTGAACAAACAGCCTTCCTCTGCGAAGCTGATATAGGAAGAACATGCAAACACCACACAGACTGAGCTGGAGTCCATCCTATGCGCAAACAGCCCTGGTGCTCTCATGTGGCACCACTACCTGCGGCATCGCTGCACAGTGGCCATACAGACCTCAAAATTTCAAGGACTGAAGGTGTCTTTTGCCTTTTTTCTTACATTCAGATCAATTTATCCACGCCAGGAGAGGACACCTTGTTGTCAGCCGTGGATCAGGACAGTCAGCCAAACTGTAGCACTTGCCAGGTCTTAAAAATGGCCCTGTATTGCCATATAATGACAAAGAAATAGAGCAACAAATTATATGAATTGATTTAGCCAGGGATAAAAACAGTTTCGACACAATGTTCCCGTATTCCATGATGATGTAGCATAAGTGCTGACTGGTCTCCTAGATGACGTCAAACATCTTCCATAGTCTCCCCAGTGACTCATGGGAGGCTCTAGAGCTGAGTTTCTCCATTCATCAAAGGATCAAATTGCTTCTTCAGGCAAAACTGGTCCCCCGTTCCGCTGCATAGTATTCCGAAGCTCCACAACAGTGATCTGTACATTCCACAAGCAGTTCACAAGGCAATGGTGAACCTATTGCTTCTTACTTTATTGTTTATGTTTCCATATTTAAGACACTCATTTATGTTATTGAAGGGTGCTTAACTGCCACACTGAAATCTGTCTTCACCAGCACAGCACAGCAAGGTCTATATTTATGTATATTAAATATAATGTAAAAATAATTAGCTTATCAAAGACAAAAGTCTAAAGTGGGTGAGGCTAAAACGTTTTCATAAATTTTAAGTCTAGTTCCTATATACTGAACCAAATCAAATCCAAAGCAATAATTTAAAAAAAATCATAACATAATCTTGCATCATATCTAAAAATTTCTATTAATAATATAATAGTATTTTATCCTCTGCAGAAGTCAGATGAGTAAACAGATTTCATATTCATAGTACATTATTTATTATACTTATTTTGATTTAATTACAGATGGGTGAATATCACTGAGGGAGATTACAGAAACGCTCATGTGAGACATTGTTTCTCTCAGACAAAAAAAATTAAATCACAGCACATTATTTAATTATGATTCATTATCTCTGGTATAAGCCCAATGTTATGGGAAAAACCTTAAATGGTAATAGGTGAAAATGTGAAGAAGTAACAGCTCCCATTTAATCAAACGTCTGTTTCGACTGTATTTATCTGACAAGTGCAGGAAAGTGTCACTTTTTATTACCTTTCGTTCCTGCATCATTGTTCGTTTCAGCAGCTGCCGCACATGTGGAGGCAGGTTGTATAATTCGGGAACATCCGGTTACACCTGGCACACATTTTATTTTAAGTTACTTTGTGTAAGAAACGATCTCAGATGTGAATTTTTGTCTGTTCTGTCTGTCTTTTTCCGAAAGTTTTTTTTTTTCCCGAATGGATCCTGCGATGCTTAATCCCAGCGCTGCACTATTTGGGTAAATCGGTATAGGATGGCCGTGTGGCTTTGTAGTATAAATCTATTTAAGGTTAGAAATGTGACTGGCTAAAGTGTACATTTTTAATAAAAAATGTGGAGATGTAGCATTGATGAAGTTTACGGAGGGTAAAGCGTAAAAAGAAGCACCGGACAGAAGCCAGAAGTTGATCGTGCAAAATGAGCTATTAGACGACTGAACCGCAAGATATTCGACTTCGAAAAACACACAACAAATCCCTTCTCCACGCTTGAAAAGACGAGTGAAAATATAGTGTGAAATAATGTTTAAGCAAAAATGATATGAAAATGACCTTCGTTTGTATGTTTCCACGGTTAAAGTTTTATACATGTAACAATAACAATTAATATGTCAAACGTGCATGTTTTTAACTGCATCAATACACATAAAAATATTATTTATCGGCACAATCTAAGAGTTTTTAATAGCACCGTGTTAAATTGTAACCTGTTCCAGCAACATTTAGTCTTTGCCAGCCTGACAGTTACGTGTTGTGCTTTAATCGGGTCTCTTCTACTTCAGGGACTTCCATTTTACCCCGGCGTACCCTGGTAATTCCTCCTAAATACGTTATAGAGAGAACTGAATTTAAAGGAATTTAGATGGTGTTGTTCATAAAAGCGGGATCTGCTATAATACTGTATCTAACGTTTAATGTAGGTTTACAGTTGTGTTTGCCCCGGTGTTGCCTCTTAACCCTTAACTACTTAACTAAAAAGAAAATCTCGTCATTTCTACAGTTCACCTCGCAGCTCAAAATGGAGCAGTTTGGCGTGAACAGATCAGTCTAATTTTTCCAGAAGTGAAAAAAACACGATTTGCGCTTCGTATAAAACGTGCTGATGTTTAATATTACTCGCGAACAGTGATGCTGTTATGTTCACGAAGCAACATTTTAACATGTTTACTTACTAGGCGCAGTCTGGCTATAAATCCCTTTCTTTGCAAAATATGCCTAAAATCAGCTTTAAAAAGAACGATTCGCAGCAGTAAGTTAGGTTTTAACAAGCTTTTAACTCCAAAATCTTGCCTAGCTCTTCCACAAACTATAATACGGGAAACTTTACCCGCAAACGGCTGCGGATTATTTTTGGCTGCGAAATGAGTTCATGTTTAAGCGCCGGAAATAGAAGAAAGTCACGCTGTGTTTAATTAAAATGTATTTCCTATATTCTAGCGGCAAAGTTTTCTCCCCTTTTTATCTGAAAAAAGTGGAGCAGACTTCTTGAGAGCTCAGCCTCCACCGCGAGACCAGTAGAAGGTACAGTATTTCACAATAGATGCCCGTTCTTACGCCACATCTTGGCAGTATCTCTGAAGCAGGATAAATAAATAAACAGACAGGTGATGAATAAATTATTGTTGTCCTATCATAAACTGTACCCGTCCTCGCCCGCGTTAACTGCCGCCACCCCCCACGTGTTCCTCCCGTCAGCCCCCCCCTCGGCTGCACGCGCGCGCGCGCGCGCTGTCTCCCGGTGCGTACTTAAGGGACCCGCTGGAGCGGCTCTCCCCGCTGTACAGGGATGTGATCCATCCGCGCGCGCCTTTGAAATGCGCCCAAGGACGGCTACCGATTGGCTCTTCCGCGCACTTCAAAAGACTCGCGAGGTATTTGAAAGCCACCGCCGCTTGTCAAGCGCGCGAGCTCCGGGAAAGTTGCTACAGGTGCGACTGAGACGGCGAGGCGCGGGAAGAGAGACCCCCCGCTCCGGGTCCGGGACGCCCTCACACCCGTGGGATTATCTCGGCACCTCGGCTCTCCGTGTGGCGGCCGTGTCCGTGCGCATGACCGCTCACCCCGAGGTCGCGCGGCTGCTGGCGCGAGGGGACGCGCACACACATGGCTGCGCTCGCCTTGCCCAGAACTGAGCACTTCCTGCACTCCTTCTTACAGGTTTGTTTCCCGTCTTCCGTTTCTCTTTTGCCTTCAGTCCTCTTCTTCGGGCCATCTTGCGCCCCCTCATCGTCATTCGCAGGCCTGTCTAGGTGGACCATCCCGTATTTGAGCTCTGACTTCCAAGCCTCACTTCTACCTACCTTTAAAAACTGAATGTTTGAGATTTATACCTTGTTTAATTTTACAAATAAATGATGTTTTTCTTTTAAAAAAGACAAAATTGGTATTAAAAGAAAAGCATAAGGAGTCCTAAAGCTAATTGTGTTTAACTTTCTTCTTTAACTTCCATGTCAGTCCATTGCAACCAGTATAAAATAGGATTCTTTATTCATGTTGGATCAAACTTATACAGTAAGGGATGTTACTCATATACACACAGAATCAGCTGAAATATATCATATATATTGCCTTGTTACTTTCAAGGTTTTAATGACCAGTGATGATAATATTGCCTGGATGTCTGGAGAAATATATATATATATATATATATATATATATATATATATATATATTGTGTGTGTGTGTGTCTGTGTATCTGTGTGTGCTGTTCATAAATTAACAAAGTAATATTTCTTACTGTAACTTGCAGCTTTACATCTGCAAAAGTAGCGGATAAAACCCAGAAAACTGCAGCTGTAACTTCAGTCTGTGGTGCTGTATTGTTCAACACCATTTTAAACCAAAATCAGTTGTGCTAAAAACTGAGTAGTGTACGTATCAGTGTACATGAATATGTTCTCAAATTCTGTGTGCTGGGAATACATGGAACCCTTTTCTGCCCCTTTGCTTGTTTCAAGGCCGTTTCCTATCGCCTCCCACCATTATTTAAACCTATGAAGTGGTCATCTGCTGAGATACACACAGCACTGTCCATGTGTCAGTATAATCTAGTGCATCGACTGATCAAAAATGCACAATAATTCAATAAAATAGCTGGGATTGTAACCCACTGTGTGTCCCATCCCCGACTGAATGGATAACTTTTTTTTTGTTTTTGCTGGGAGTGAACTGGACAGTAACAGACTGTCTTAGGAGTATCTCTGATTTTTACCTAGAGCGAATCATCTCTTATAAACGCACCCTTTTCCATTTTACGGCGTTGTTGCAGGACCGTACCCCCAGTTCTTCACCAGACGGCAGTACCCACACGCTCTCCTTCCTGGCCTCCACCTGTGGCCAGTCCCGGCAGGTGGGCAGCGGCGTGGACCTCGAGGGACCCCAGTTTCCATATGAAGGGGCTGTCGGCTCCACGTCTGGGATGTTTCAGCTTTGGAGCAACGATGTGGTGCCAGGCTCTGCCCTTGGTGCCCACCAGATGGCCCTGACTGTGCCCAAAGTTCAGTTTCCAGGTCATGTCCAGTCAAGCCTGGGCTCACATTCTCACCACCATCACCATCACCATGAACTGCCTCTTACACCGCCTGCTGACCCACCAGCCTCCTACTCCTTTGACCTGTCCCCTGTCAAAGTGCTCTCCTCTCAGGTGCAAGCCAACAGCTCCTACTACCACCAGCACTGCAGCATGAGGCAGAGTTTCCCTGGTCTGCTCCAGAACTCCTCCAACAGGCACCACCTTGCTGGGAGCCACGTGGAGGAGGGTCAGCAGTGGTGGAGTCTCCCCCAGTCCAATGGAAATCCCCCAGGTCACCACCCCTTCACACTTGGGAGGCAGCTGGTCCTAGGGCACCAACCTCAGATTGCAGCCCTTCTTCAGGGCACCTCCAAGGGACTCCTGAGCTCAACACGCCGCTGTCGAAGGTGCAAATGTCCTAACTGCCAGGCCTCAAGCAGCGGCTTGCCCAGCCAGGCCACCGAGGAGCTGGGCAAGAAGAGACTACACATCTGCCACATCCCTGAGTGTGGAAAGGTGTACAAGAAGACCTCCCACCTGAAGGCCCACCTGCGCTGGCACGCTGGGGAGCGGCCCTTCATCTGCAACTGGCTCTTCTGCGGCAAGAGCTTCACGCGCTCAGATGAGCTGCAGCGCCACCTGCGGACCCACACTGGGGAGAAGCGCTTCGGCTGCCCTCAGTGTGGCAAGAGGTTCATGAGGAGCGACCATCTGGCCAAGCATGTGAAGACCCATCAGAACCGCAAGGGCAGGAGCAGCCAGCCTGCAGCCTCCCTGCACTCCGCTGCTCTGCTCAGGCACATCAAGAAAGAATAGGGAGCCCAGCAACGGCTGAGAAAAAGAGGCCAGATATCGAAGCATATTTCACACCGAGGGACCAGTGAACATTCACGTCTGCCATTTCATTTTATCACTTTCTTCTGGTGCTGCAGTGTCCTGAAGGTTGACCTCCCCCCATTTTTTAATAAATTTCTAAACATTTACCACATTTTAATCACATGTGCTGACTGTCCAAGCTTTAAACCATTACACAGTAAAACGTGGTCAGAACCAGTGTTTTACACATTAGCATCACAACTTTACAAGGTGGAGGAATTTTACTTCGGTGCACATGTTTTTATCAAAATTTCCTTGGAATCATGAAAAGGGCAAAGTCAGAAACCCACTCAGTGTTTATTTTACAGAAGTCAAGTGATTTAACGAAGTTACAAAACCTAAATATACAGTCAAAGATATATAGGGTTCAAATGGCAAAAAATCAGTCAATATTAATTTGAATAGAGATTTACAAATAATCTGTGGCCGACAGTAATTTGTCTTCAGATTTCCCTGAGAATCTCAAAATGGTGCAACAACATAATCTGTATGCTCCAGGTGGTGTAAATATTAACTTACATTTACTTTGGCTCATCCACCTGAAGCATAACGCAATGTATTTTTGAAAGAAAGCACTATAAAAATCTGAAACTTACACTCTGTTGAGATTTATACTATATTTATATAAGAAGCCTTGCTGCTGTGACATTTACAGAGTTTTCAGACCAACTTCAGCTTCATGTAACCAAGTACAATGTTAACCATCCAGTCTGGGGCTGTTTGTGAAGCTACTGTGGATTGAATTCCTCCGACGGCCCTTCAGTGTATTTCTTTACCCCCTTTTCACTGCAGTTTCCCAGCCACCCTTGTTCCAGTCATTCATGTACATATATGTAAGTCTTGTATACTGAGAAGGCATGTAAGAACATTTCTTTAAATGTGAATAAATGATAACCAACTTCATGTGTGTTTAAATTATTTAATTCCAGCACAGTTACATTTATTATGAAGTGACAGAAAATAATTCATAGTTGTATCTGATGCCTCTGTGACAAATGCACTGTTGTTACAAAAAACGTGTATTTATAACATATTTGCTTTATTGGCCAATAATTTATTAAGAACCTTTAACTATAGGCGCTAGATCTGCATGATGTCAAAAAGTTGCACTGTTCTGTCAAGGATTATGCAGAATGTCTCTTGTCTGAAGCAAACGCTGTTGTGTGTTTGAGGCGTAATGTTGTTTGACCGAAGACTCAGCTGGATTGAGATGCTGAGCACAACACCTGTAAACACAAGAAGACATTTTCAAAACACTTTGCCAAGTTTATGAGTTAAAAAATATAAAATTATCCTTATAATTTTTTTTCCATTTGGAACTGCAAAGTAGAGCTGCTTTATTAGTAAATAATAATAATAATAATAATAACAGTAGCAAAAGAAGAAGAAGTCTAATTTTTTACAGGTCTTAGTGTGGCATTATGAAGGTGGATGGCTGTCGGTGGGAAGGACCCCCCAGAGGTGCTTAAATAACCTGGTGGTTACGAGGTCGTGGTGATCAGTTCATCTGGGGGATGTGAGCCAATGTCCGTGGTGGATTGTAGCTCCAGTATCAGCCTCACTACTGGGCCAACTGCGCTTCTGAAAATAAATCTAAGAGAAAGAAAATTCTTACTGTGGTTCGGATTTAAAAAAAAAAAAAAAACATTTTTTTTCTTGAATTTATTCGTGAAATGTTGATATCTTGAGGAGGGTAAATGTGTGCTTGGCCGTCTCGCGCTTTTAGACACGACAACCAGCAGAGGGCAGCAGTGACCAGTTATTAGAAAATGGGTAAAGTCGAAAAGTGAAAGTGTTAAATATTTATATTTAAAAAGTATCAGATAAAAAAACTGGTGAATCAGTTAATTGAGGAACGGCAAGTAACAGTTCACTTTTGTTTCGAATTTGGCTTTTTAATGTTCTGAATCAGTTGAATGTTAACAATATACAGTTTAAAATAATGACAAAATAAATCTACAGAAAACAGCAGTGGCAGAAGAAGAGCTAAAACCAACCAGGTTTCCTTTTGCAAGTTAATATCACTACTGACCCATCCATGACAATAAATCTCAGGCACAAAATAAAACATCCAAATAACCCGAGGCCAATTGCTTAAAATTCAAACAAATGTAAAGCCCAGTAGCATTATTCAAATTATGAGAACTTACATGAGTCAGTTAAGCTGATTTATTTGTTACCTAGTTAGGCTAATAGTCAGTAAGAACATCAACATTAGTAGAAAGCACTGATTTGAAAATAATTTATGCGGCTTGTTTATGTTAATTAGCAAACTGTCAGTGTTATTGATATCTTAATTTTACAGCAGCCAGAGCTCAACACCTAGTTAGTGAATACTTAGCAGGATAACTCCACAGCAGCAAAAGAGGATCAGCCTCATGCATGATAAGAAAAGTATCTTTTGATAAAAAAAAGTCGATACTCCTGTGGTGGGGGTGGATGTAGCCAGCAGACCCCCCACATGTAACAGGACGGTAAAGTGGAGCTGTCAGTTAACCAACACAGCTGGTATATTCACAATATGAGGTGGAGCTGTAAAAAAGCTTAAACATTAAGTTTGTTGGGATTTTTGTCAGTTTGTGTATTAATGTAATTTCCACTGTGATTTTCTCCTTTGAGCCTAATTAAGAGTCACATGTTTGGATGCATTTAGGCTTCATTTTGGCCAGGACTGTTCAATATAACTTTTAACCACTGTCGAAAATGTTAAACAGCCAAAGTGCTTGAGTAAAAGTAACCATGGAGGAAATAGGCTGAAATGTACAATTTTAACTAGAAACAGCGGAGAGAGTGAAACTGTGTAGGATTTAGAGGCTCAGTGGGAGGGCAGCATATCCTTGAAGGTGTTGAAGAGCTGTCTGTGCTGGACTTTACAAACCAAACTGGAAAATGCTACATGATTTATGTCCTCAAAGTCTTTAAAACTGTGATCATCAAAGTGAGAATTATATTTATTTGTTGCTTAAAACAAGAAAAATCGTTTATTTTCAGCCATTTGTTTTACCCATTTATCTGTGTCCATTTTCTTCACGCAGTTAAAAGGCATGATGGGACCGTATTTGGTTACAAAAAGTAAAAATGTTCAGTTATGTCTAATATCCCCGTTTGATAAATTTTGTGGTGTTTATTTTTTTTGGGGGGGGGGGGTCTGAATGCCATCAAGTTGTAGTTTGTTATTTTCACAAACTAACATATTAGGAGTATTATTGCACTGGAAGTAATTTAACTTGCAAAACTTAAGGTCCAGTCATTTATTTTCCTGAATATTCCTAACTCTCCCTTTCATATTTTAATTGTGTACAGTGGAATGTGAGAGCTGTGACAGAACATTTATAGCAAGGGTTTTACCTGCTTCACCCAGCAACTCTTACTGAACACACCATATGACTGGTTTTCAAAAAGACATTTTATTTGACAGCAGATTTCATCGGTCAGACAGTTTCATCTAACCATCTTCCTGTTCTTCTGTCCCTTCACTTCCCGTCTGTCTTCTGTCCTCATACAAAGTACCCAGGGAGAAACAAACACAAGAGGGGGGTGAGGAGGAAACGCATCTCCATTAAAAAATCTGGGGACTGATGACTCCCACTTGAAGGATTCTGGCTGAGAAACTTCACCTTAGGCTCCCCTATACACACATCTAGATGCAGTAAAAGGCCAGAAGCAGCACATTAAACTCTTAGTGGCGGCATTTTCCGTTGGCTCCTGAACATGGAGTAAAACCATTGATTTGTCACAAATTATATCTGCAAATGTCACTTATTATACGTTGGCAGGTGGATTGTCACTGTGCAGCGTATGAAATGCCATTTTGTGAGCCGCCAGCATCGACCATCTTTGGATCTTCAAGGAATCCAGCACCTTTGCCTTGATTCCTTTTAAAATTAGTCAAATTCAAAACTAGAAATGAGATCAAATGGGGCCAACAAAACAAAAGCAGGAAACAAGAATATCTTTAAAACCCTGTCAGAAAAGCCGCTGCTCCAGGTAGGTTGTCAAGCGCTTATTTGGAATCCATGTTGTGAGAAATGGCTCAACAGGAGCTGCTGTGAAGTCAGCCTTAAAAGGACTGTTCCCTCTCCTGCCAACCCCACAACTGCAGTCTTTGAACACCTGTAACCTGGACACATTTAAAAAAAGACAAGAAAACATTGTTTAGCCACATCGTCAAAAAACACAAAATGGCTTTTCTTTGAATGTTGTCCAGATGAGACGTTACTGTGCTTCCACCGTTTCTCCTCTTTCACCAGCAATCTGTTTAAACACTGAGGTGACTGGGCCTTATTTTGGAATCGCTCCATTGTTGTGTTTATATCCTTTTATATCTCCTCTAGCCTTTGAGTTCCGTACAGCAGCCTAGGACACAAAATCCCAACCGCTGCTGCAGAAGCCCTCCGGTTCATCTCGTCTCCCCTCCCTTCCGCCCAAACTTCCTTGCAAACATTTGGCCCAAACATTTAACCCAGTTGATTTGGTTAAAAAAAAGGAAACAACCCGTTTGGATAAAGTCTTTAACATTCTGGTCGTTTACATCAGAAAGATGCAACTGAAATTTGAAAGGTAGAAAAAAACATGAACAAAAAAGAGCAACACCATCTAACAACCACAGTAGCGATGGCATAGAAACAAAGATGCCGGGGATCCTGAGCTGGACCTGCTTCTTCTCCCCCCAGCAGAGTGCATGTCTTCACAAGTCGTCCTCGTCAAGCTGGGCGAGGTTGCTGGGCCGCTGGGTCGCAGATGGGCCAGAGGAACAGGGCTCTGTACCCCCGGCAGTGGCTTTTGCACAGCTGTCTGTCTCAGCTCTCTGTGGCGGAGGCAGGGGGACAGGCTATAAACACTCAGCGCTGCGGAACTGTGGTCACAGTACTGGGCCCTCTGGCTGAGATGTAATGGGATGAGTCAGTCTGGTCTCCTGAGACTCCCCAGGTAACCTCTGAGCTCACATTTCCATATGAAGTGGACCTGGACTGTGATCCTCTGCACTAATTTTTCGCTTTTTGTCAAATCATCAACAGTCCATCGTGCTCAGAAAACTTGCATCTCACTGTGGATTTATGTGCAAAAGGGTGATGCTAAGAACATGTGGATTAAATAAGCGAGTGCTGTTTTCAACCTCTGGTTTTGGTTCTTCTCAACATGCCTCTGTTAGAATTCAGGAGACCAGTTTTTTTTCTAACTGCTTTCTGTCAGTATCGCAATAAGGAGTTTTAAATGGCTGCCTGTAAATTCTAATTACAATAAAAATATATGATATATTTGTTTGCCAAGCCATCTGCTTCCTTCTACTCCACTGATGGAGTATTTCCAAACAGGAGGGGCTGGGAAAAATAAGGAACTTAATGACATGTGACTTCTGTCCAGCTCTGGTAGTTGTCTAATTCTTGCAAACTTTGAGAATCCAGGTGCCTAAATTAACAATTAAATGGTGTTTGTTCACCTTTCTCTGCTGGCCTGAAGTCGAGCTCCTCCAGAATTCGAGGACAAGCTGAAGCTCATTTGCGTTCAGATTCTACGCACGTTTTTTGCAGATCATTGTCCTCTTTGGGTTTAAACAGGAGTCACGCTGGTGAGAATTTCACACTCCTAACTCGGCCCATTTAATGGGCTATTTTTATGGAAATGTGAACACGTGTTTTGCAATAATATTCACGCTAAGGCAAGAATACCGAATCCCGTGAGAATGTTGTCAAAAAACAGAGATGCACAGTTGTTATCATTTTTATAAGCATATATAAAATATACATTTGTCAGAAATGCAAAGTTAGTGCATAAAAGTCTGTGTTACGTAATTAACCAACACAAGATAAAGTAAATTAGGAACATTTGTGTTCCTTCAATGGGAAAATTGAGCTTTTGAAGGGCGTTTTTCTACAGACGCTGAGGAAGGACAACAGGATGTTTTTAATTTGAGAAGCCAGAAAATGATTTCCTGGCCAAATGCGCCATACAAGAGATAGTTCAACCGGCCAAAGGTCCCGTACACACTGCTGTGTCGTGTAGCAGGCAGAAAAATGAGGGCCTTGATAACTGGATATTCTGAGATTCGGGGGGAAGGAGGCTCCTACAGCATGAGTGATATTTTCTGTGTTGGTAGAAGTATGAGAAAAGAATGGAAAACGCAGGGCAGCCAGGGAGAGTCGGCCACCACAGCTGGGCGCCACGATGGCAGTCCCAATTACCTGTAAGGTGGGGTGTGTAGGGTTATAAAAGCCGTTGGACACGCCGGGAACCACACCAGGTTGTTCAGTGAAGGCCAGGTGGACCTGGGCAGGACAGGCTGTACGGCTGCTAAGGCTGGATGCTACTGGGCGACATCCACCCTGCACAGATAAAAAATGAATTCATTGTGTTTCTGCTCCGAATCGACTTATGGACTTTTTGCTGGGTCAAGTCGTGGCAGCTCACCGACCGCACCAGCCCAGACATGATTAGACAAAGATTCAGTAAACATGCATGCACTCATTGCATATTCATTCATCCATCTGTTCATAGGTGGCCCCTTTGTGTTTGCAGGGTCCAGAGTCCATCTGTCAGTCTGTATAAATCACATTTGGACTTGTGCACCTGTACTTCTTGTTACACAAGTCCCAAATATGAATTTCCAGGTTTATTTATTTACTTCAAAAGGCATTTTCTAAAGCGTCTCTCTTTTGTAGCAAAAATGGCCTGTGGTCCTATTTTACAGAAGAGGGTAAGGAGGAGGCCACCAGGGGGGGTGCTGAGCAGCAGCTGGCTGGGTTTCTGTGCAGCATGTTGTTTTTTTCTTGCTACATCCAAAACTTTTACTAAATAAGCCCAGCAAGTGCACTCTTGAGTTACCAACAACCAGGCTTTCCTGACTTATGTGGGTATATCTCTCCGATCTAGTAAAACAGAGCTCAGCAGGCTGGCAGTCTTGTCACTTCCGCCTTGTAAATGCAGGCTTTGCAGGAGGCAAAGCAGGGGCTCGTGGGAACATACCTGATGCAGTGGGACCCCCTCTAGAGGGCCCTGGCTGGGGAGGTAAAGGGCAGGCAGGGAGGTGTTGTATGAGCGCAGGCAGGAGACCCGCTGCCGATCGATAGAGGCTGAGGAGTGGGGCCGTGGGGATGAGGCTGGCACAGGGGCCCGCATGGCCCGGCCTAGGCTGTTGGACTTACTCTCGCGTCGCTGGTATTCGATGGGTGACTGCAGGGCTGGCAGATAAAAGCGCAGCGGGGCAGAAGTCAGACACGGGGAGGGCATAAGCCAGCCGTGATGCTCCATGACCCCACAGTCCTACTGCAGCCACCAGTTTCATGTGTCGCTTTTAAAAACACCACCATTGCATGAAATAATGGCTGTTTGTACCGTTCAGGAAGTTGCGCTGCGTCTCGAGGATCTGGCTCACATCCCTCACCCAGGCCATGGAGGTGTTGGGCGATGCTGCCTGGAGGGTAAAGCGCACCGTGTCGCCGTTGGCCCCGCGGGACGTCAGCACAAACCGGCAGGGGTCTCCCTCGACGCAGCTCTCCACTCCGAGACAGCTCACCTTCGTCAGACGGACGCAGCACACACATGAAGGTGGGGGCTGGACAACTATTTCTACAAGCAACTCTTTTTCTGTTTGTTTACTTTAAATGTTTATTAGACGCCTGATCAGCAGATACTTCAGCTGAGTAGCATAACGGAGACTTATTGACATTTGTATCTTTATTTATTTTAAATCTGTGAAGCTGCTTTAATGGAACCACGTCCTCTACAAAATCCCTGATAGATAGAAACTCGGTATCTGATACATAAATAGAATGTGATTGTACTTTAAATTCTTTTCAGCTCCTATTTCAGTGCATGGAGACATACACGTCAGTAGGCCAGATACATGCAAATACATATAAAAGCTGTAACTGTGAATGGTGGCAAAGGGAACTGCACCTTGATGCTGCTTTTGAAGATGTACCCTGGAAGAGAGAAGCCTTTTTTCCGGTCTATTGGCTCACTGAATATGATCAGCTGCTCGAAGAGGAAGACCCTCCTCTCCTTGGCACGAGACAAGAAGCTGCCGTCTTGCTCAGTTACCATGAATGTGTCCTGCTGAAGCAATTTTCCTTGAGCCATGATCTTTCCCTGTGAGTCAGGAAGACAAAGAGGTGCTGTGAGCTGCTACTGGGTGAGCTCACCGCAGTCGTCATGATGAACATCAGTTAAGGATAAGGAACCAAATACTCAAACAGTCTCTTCTTTCATAGGGCATGTCTGCAATCTGAATACTGCAAACATCTGGATTTCTTTGCTCTGAAGGGCTGTAGAAGATCACAGGCGGGTCTCGCATGTGAAGCCTCACCTGAAAACCCTGTAGTCTCCCCACGTTCATCATGTCATTGCAGCGTTTGGGTACAAAGCACATCACTTCCACAGCTTTCTGCTCGAGAGGGGGGGGGGGGGGG
>UFQX01000130.1:0-35945 GCA_900497675.1 Arapaima gigas | reverse complement strand
GGGGGGGGGGGGGGGGGGGGGGGGTCACAACAGGGACACTTTATAGTTTAAAAGAAGAGGACAACTGTGGCCAAACAGGCACCAAGCGCAACAAGGCTTTTCATGAGGCTACAGCACAGTGTGAGATCCGTAACCACAGGATCCTGTGAACACGAGACACCAAACAAGATGAGATGCTGAAGGACCACAGATTTATACTTAGGTCTAGATTAGCATTTGCAAGAATGAGGGACTTTAATGGACAGAATATCCTCTAACTGTTCATATAGAAACTCCTGGCTATATTTTATTTATTTTATTATCTAATATCCTCTGCTGTGCAAGTGCTTGAAAATGCAGGTCCATCCCATGCTTTTTCTATATGTCCTAGCTGGAAGAAAGAGAAGTAACCACATTTGCTGGGGATACCTCTAGCTCAGCAGTGTCCATTCCAGCCTTGGTGTAGTACTTTAGGAAGTCCTGTGGGAAAAGCGAAGCAGAAGGTTATATGGGATGTGGGGATCGATACGTTTCAGCATCTCCAACAGGGAAATAAATGAAATCTTAATAGCACAAACATCTGATTCATCTCAGATTAAATGTCTGCCCGTAGCTTCTGCCTGGCCAGGCAAAGTGCCCATGGATGGAATGTGCACATGTCCCTCACTGTGTATGGCTTATAGCTTTTCTCATTTCTCCACCACTGTGTCCAGCCACCCAAGCCTCCATTAAGCTCCAGTGCTGCTCAGTATGACTCGGTCACACTAATGTCATGGATGACATCAGTACTTTAGGTAGAAACAGACAGATCGATGGATACTTGTACTGTATGTATTCATAAAATGTTTACTGAGCCCCCGGGAATGTGGCAACAGAGGGTAGGAACGGCACATACAGAACAAAGTATCAACAAGACCCACCGGAAAAACACTAGAATAGCAGCATCAATGAGAGCAATTAAAAAGCGAGCAGATCATAAGGAAAAAGTAGTGCTGACAGCTCAGTCAGACAATAAGAGCCGAAGACCCCCCCCCCATAGTGGCAGTTCATGCAGGGCAGCTGGACCAGTGCAGAGCTGAGCATGTTGTCTGGACCGGGTGGTGTGCAGAGGAGGATAGTCAAGCTGCATGATGGCTAAGTGTGAGTTTAGTGCCCTTCTTTACATTACAGTCACTTTATTGCACTAAATTCGCTGGCGTCGCCTGTATGAGCCAACCTTAGAGTTGCTTACGGCTTGTCTGGATGCACATTGGAGTCAGTGCTGATCTGCCTGAACTAGAGTCAGTACTACCTGACAGAGACAGAGGTTGCGAATGAGATGCACAGAGTCTCCCTCAGCCACCTGCAGCACCTGTGCCCATCCTAACACTGCCAGCTGGAAAGGAGGCACCACTGGCAACCTGCCTCACCTTGAGAAGCAGCTGGTATTTCATGATCCTCTGTACAGGTTTGATGAGCAGATCATTTAGCTGCAGTCGATGGCCGAGCTGCTGCCTCAGCTCCTGAACACAAGCAGCGAAAGTAACTGTTGCTTCCTACCTTCACCCATAACCCCCTTCCAGCATCACAGTCAGTTTGACTGTCTCCCACCCTAATAATACTGTCCTACATACATAAACAGCCTTTACTTTCAGCCACTTAAAGCAATCTTCTGCATGAAGATGTTGGATGAGCTGTCAGGACAAGGTTGTCGACATTCGGACAGGTAACACTCACTTCGAAATAAGTCTCAATGTAGTCCGAAACGATGTGCTCAGACTTGGGTTTGTTCTGGCAGTAAATCACATACATGTGAAGGCGCCTCTCCTGGATCAGAGAAACACACAAGCAGAATCATCCATGAGACCCTGGTGGCAAAATTCACCAAACCATTTACATCTGCTACTTAGAAGAATCATACAGTTCAACATACAGAAGTATCAGTCTGAATTTGTAACAGTGTGGTGCATAGTTATAATTTGCCATTTTGGTGGTGAAATAGTCTTATTGTAAATATTGTACTTCTAACTACTAAAACAAGCAGCGGAAGCAGAATCACTTGTAGGCAGAACTCAAGTTTTGTTATAAACTCTTCACTGAAGCACAAGAACAACATTGAAAATCTGGAGGTGCATCTTACTCAGGGGACAAAATATTGCACTGAAGGGTTTGGCAGGTGAAGGACAACAATGACACGTTGGCATGTGATCAGGATATTTCCCACGCAGAAAATGAAAGCTCTCAGCAGATGCTTTTTTAAGCAGCTGTTGATCACAGGCTGGGATGAGGGTGCTGTTGCTGAGGACTTGGGACCATATTGGGGATGATGTGATTGAGGATTATTTCATGTATAATTTAACCATATTACGCTGAAGGCAGCATGAAAACAGGTCCAATGTACCTAGAAACTGCACTCCAGCACAGCCTGGAATCATTCTGGGTGAGTTGCTCAGATGTGAAGAACTATTATATGAGCAGCTTCCTTCTAGCCGCCCGATGAGCTGCAGGGAGAATCGAGGGCCTCGTGGTAGGATGAGGGTAAGAAGAATCTCGTCCAGCACACCTCAGTGGGCTCTCTGCTTCTCTTCCTCAAGTTTCCATTCAACTTGTATTCCAAACCCGCTTCTCTCCAGCTTGTTTCTGCCACCCCCCCCCCACCCCCAGCCAAAAAGTGTACTCGAATCAATTAATTTAATCTCATTATGTCTTTTTAGAACACCACACAGATATGCTTAACTGAACAAGTCTGACTAATGAGGAAAAAGGGCGAGGAGAAGACAGAAGCCACGATGGTGTTAAGCAGAAGTCCAAACCTGACAACTAACTTCCTGCCAGTAGTTCTGCTCTTCTCTACTTATGCTGCAAGTATGATTTGTTTGTATGCATGGCTGTTTATTTTAAAATAATTTATCCAGCTAGATTTGAGCGCCTTGTTCAACCATCTCTGATCATAAAGATGCTGCTAAAATGACAATGTGCCGTGAACCAGTCATGGGGGTGTTTATTATTACAGCCCTGATTTCTTCACGCTGCCTGAGCAGTCAGATCGCATCTGGATAGCTGTGGGCCAGAGGGACTTCTCAAATGTAGACAGGGGGTCTGAGAGAAGATCTACAGCAGGAAACCTTACTGTAAACAGCCACATCCAGCATAAACACACTAAGACCTGAGCTGGAACACTGTCATGGCTTCTGTTCCTGGGAGTGTTGGATTCTGTACTTCCTTCTTTGTCGCGGGACTGCGTCTCGGCGATGATACTCACGTGCTTGATGAAGAGCTGCGCCAGTCTCTCAGGCTCAGCGACGCACTTCTCCAGCTCCCCCAGAAAATAGCTGTCGGGGGTGACACCAAATGATGAGACACAGTCCTGTGTGTCCAAAAGCCAGGCAGACTGGCCTCTTACACAGTCGCACTTAGATGCATATATACAGGTCTACGCACTGTTTTTCACAGACCTGTTTAGACACATCAGCATTCCCATGCTCTCAAAATCACACACAGACACACACACACACATTCTCACATACATATCCTGCAAATACAAATATATATACACTAAGGCAGACTGTTGTTTTGGACTCACTCTTTATGCCAGTCATAGATCTGGTGAATATTCCCAAAAATGATCTTATCCTTCCCCTTCATGTCCTCAGGGACCCCCTTCTCCATCATTGTGGCAATGTAGCCCTGCAGCAGAGGTTCCGTTCGCCAGGGTTTCACTTAGGTGGAACAACACAGTGATCTCCTGCCCACTGACACTTTGTTAGTCTTTGCTTTGTGTTCACAAGCGATTCATAGAAATGTGTCTGATTGTTTCCTTAAGTTCTAAATTGTTTGTTGCAACACTGATGATGGGTCCAGCTGGGTGCAGATATACAGTATAATTAGAAGAAACGGTGAAGGTTAGCGGGAAAGGAAAGGTGAGATCACCTCCACAATGAGTCCGAGGTCGTTCACGTAAAGCTTCTCCGTCTCTATCAGCTCCTTCAGTACGTAGCTTAAAGGGCACAGCAGCAGCAAACAAGGTGGACAGTTAGACGAGCAAAACTGTAACGATAGAAATCAGTTAACACTACAGTATAATATGACCAAAGTGGACCTACTTCAACAGAGGGTAGGAACAGTCTTCTCGGAGAATTGTCATTTGTGGAGAATGAATAATTGAATGAGTACCCAAATAAACCAACTACTAGTTAGCGCTTCATATATACTATTAATTTTTCGCTTTAGATCTTTCTGGATTTTGTCAACATAAACTTAACTTCAAAGGAGATGAATGAACTCCTTCAATGGTTTTGACATAACTAGAAGATCCGTGGGGTAGGTGCACTGATGTGGCACCAGTAGGGCAGGTGGACTGTAACTGGCTTTTTACACTTAGTAAGGAATAAGAACTTACATGCTCTTTTCCAAGGCAGTTTTCTTCTCTTCCTCCGTGTCCGTTACAGCTGACGACTGGCTGGATGCCTCATCCATCATAGGAAAAGCATCTTCATCTCTTAACTGACTGAAGGATCCCTGGTTCTGCCAGGAACAGATCTGATGGGAAGATTTTGGAATACGAAATTTCCTTTTCACTTCTCTTATATTACACTTGAACTGCCAGCAGTTTCTGGGAATTGGACAACTTCAGCGTTTTGCACAGAAAGTGCAGTTGGCTACGGATTCTAAAGAAGATGATGTGTCCCTGCTGGTATCCAGCCTGTAAGTCGCATTAAGAGAATGAAAATGACAAAAATCTGCTGCTATTCTGCAGCTCCAGAGTTAAAAGGATGAAGAGAAAAAACAAGCAGGAGGCAACCGCGACCCCCGAGAGCCGGACCAGGGTGTTGAAGAGGAGTGGTCACGGAAGAGAATTAGGTGTTCCTAATAAACCGACTAGTGAGTGTATATTTTGTACACACAGATTTTAAAACCTTGAGTTTATTTATCTTTGACTTCTTTCCGTGTTATATATTTTTAAAAAATTTATTCTCAACATTTTCTCTTCCTCCTGTTTTGTGCACCATGGACCTGAGGAACATCACTGATGTGGCAATGCTTTTCTGCCCGCAGAGGTGTGTGTGCAGCGAACCAGGAGCAGCAAACACCTTTGGCTCAGCCTGGCCTACCGCGGCCCAGGCACTTGGCCCCCTGCATCTCCCTGCCAGGTCAGCCTCCTTCCCGGATCCTTTCCAGATCCCAGCTTCTTAAAAACCTTTCTTAATTCATCCTCATTTGACTTTATACCTGGCAGCTATTTTTAATGCGCTACTCATTTCATGAAACTTGCCTTTACAATAAATAATGCATTTTATAAAAAAAATTCCCTGTCATGCTGTAATTACTGATATAATATATGTCTGTTGTAATAGAGTCCATGGCTCCTTTCCCCCACTTCACACTTGACCCCCATCATTCACGTTTGGCCACAAGCAAAGTTCACGTGCACCGTTTCCCAGTCAAACCCTCTAAAGATACTCTAATATGCCGAACGAGTTCAGTTTAATGCCATTCGATTCTGTAAATATTTGACATGATTTCTCTTTTTTTCGCTCTTTTGCTCTTTACAATTCAGAACAAATCACAGTTCAGAATTTGACAGGACTTCTGACGTTTTACAGTGCGGCGGATTATTCCGCTCTTTCTACAAGTGCAGTGAAAAACCAGGTGGAGGTTCAACTCAGGAGAATCTAAGGTGAGTAAGAAAAGGCCTCGCAGGTTCATTTGAAGGAGTTTAATACTGAACACCTTTGCCTCCAATTTCTGAAGATGGAACT
This sequence comes from Arapaima gigas, assembly GCA_900497675.1. Lineage (NCBI taxonomy): Eukaryota > Metazoa > Chordata > Actinopteri > Osteoglossiformes > Osteoglossidae > Arapaima > Arapaima gigas. The sequence continues at coordinate 30,228 of UFQX01000130.1, read as the reverse complement.
GTCTGCTTCTTCCAGGCAGCCTTGAACCCAGCTTCTGATTCTGGTTTAACTCTGTCTCCTCCACAGTCGTGCCCTTATATGTGGTTAACTTGATACTAACCCCAATGCCGATGTCAGGTGAACAGGTATTTCAACAGTATCTGTGGCACTGAAACAAATCGGTGTCTGCTGGAGTGAGGTTAAGTGTGTGATCCCTAGCAGATCTACTCTGTATACTGGCTACCACGGTAAAGAGAAGTGAACCGAGGGGTAGTTACAGTGTGAGAAGGACGAGGATGTGTGTTGGGTGGCAGTTATAGCAACAGTTGAGAACTATTAAATTAGAGGAAGGTGTGTTCAGGGGTACTTGTGGGATATTAAGGAGAAAGTGCCCTGTGTTGTAGTTGGCATGACGATCAAAGGGCTTCTGCAGAATTATAATGTCACTGCAGCAGAAACGTCTGCTGCTGGATACCGTTTAGTTTTAAACGTGATTAACAAAAATAAAACAATTCTGAAAAACAGACAGAGGTCATTCCATGAAACTAAATTGCTGCTTTTGATCTTGTGCTGTAAGATTCAATCTGTCATCGTTTAATATTGGCGTTATTCATTTTTGTTACTTGGTCGGTGTTTAAAGCAAAAGGCTACACATGAACAAGCCTGCAGTCACTGTGCTTCGCTGGATTGTGGACAACATGAACCTCCAGCAGTTCCGGCCACGCTCACCTCCCCCAGGGACTCCGAGTCACCCATCTGCAGCGGTGCGCTAAGGTAGCTGTGACCTGGGACATCCCCTTGCCAGTCCTCGGGGTGCCTTGAATTGTCCGCCCATTCCTGTCAGCACACAATAAACCGTCTTCTACTTTACAGTATCAGGGCAATTTGAACACTACCACCAACAGCATAAGAAGACCACTGTAGTATTACTGTGGATCTGAAAGTAACCAGCTGTTTGTTCCTCAACCAAACAAAGGAAACTGAATCAATCTGCTCTCCATGTTCTGTGATGGAGGCAGCTTCGGTGTGTGAGAAAACAGAGGTGGTTGGGGAGGAGGGCTCAGGCCGCAGCCGGATGAGCTGTCTTCTCCCACAGCTGCTGACTTCGTGCGCTTGAGTTTATTACACTAGAACCCATCCAGAGAAATTCCCTGTGGTTTCTTTTGTGCACCAGTGATCCATTAGTTACTTGGGGTTGTAAGTGCATCCAAGTAATGCAATTTTTAATTGTCCCATTTTCCATTCCCTCTTTCCGCAAGTCCCAACCTTTTTATTATATTACTGCAGCACTGAACTGTGAATCTGGCTGAAAGCCGCAGTTGTTATAGTAACAAGTTCAAAAGCGGTAACGATTATGGACGAGGTTCTCACCCGCTCCTTGTTTGTGGTTCCAGGGGTGGTACAGTGCTCCCCATGTCCCCCGGGGGTCCCAGTGCTGTGTAGGTGGGACAGAGACTTGTCTCCTTTGCTGGCCAGGCTGCCTCCAGAACTGAGTTTTCGCACAGGATTTGTGAGCCACTTCTTGAGGGTGCTGACCGAATGGCGGGAGCCGGGGGAGCCGTGGACAGAACCGCCCGAACCCTCAGGGGGCACAGAGGCTACAGAGGCGGAGATGCTGCCCTCGCTCCCTGCCACGGAGTAGGACTCTGCAGACAGTCCACAGGGCAGTAAACAGAGGGAGAGTCGGTCAGCTTGGTGTCGCAGAACCGACAAGCAGAATAAGAAGATGAACAAGGTGGACAGAGACGAGAACAAGGAAGGTTTATAACATAATGTAAAATCGTCAAGAAACGGAAATACAAAAGCAACCGATAAAAGGGACAAAGACAGCAAATTGAAGTTTGTCCTTCCTCACGATCCTTCCCTGTTTGCACCACCTTCAGCAGCAATAACTGCAGCCAAATGCCTCCTATAACTCGATATCAGTCTGGTTAGCAGAACTGCTTTAATTCACACACACTGCAAGGTTTTGGACCATCAACTGTTCACAAATGTCCGGCCACAGTGTCTCTGCTGAGTTCAACTCAGGACTTTTGGGCAGACATTCGAAAACTTTCCTACTGTTTCACACCGTTGTACAGAATGGGTGAAGTCCGACATCTTATCCGAAGCGTTTGCTGCAATTGAAAGATAAGAACATCTAGTCTGTCAGCATTATGTAAAAAATTTGTAACCGCATCTAGTCAAGCACATAGTTCACTGTGTCGTACTTCCTGAAGTCTGTGGGCAATTCTGAACATGCATAGAAATTCTTAAATAACTAGAGAGAAACAGCAGATTCATTACTGTCTGTACCAAACATGCTCTGTTTGAATTTTCCCCATGAATATGCAGCACAACTTATTTTCCAATGATGTTAATTTCAGAAAAACTGAGATTGTAGTACAGGAGAAGTGTCCTCTACACAGTGGGAGACCTTTCGTCAGGATCCAGCACAAAACTCTCACATCTGGCCCACTTCTTAGCTTCTGTGCAAGATTATGGACAAAGAGGATGATGTTGCAGGACGTTCAATGCTCTGCATTAACCACAAAGAGGACTTTTTTGCTGATGCCTGTGAAGGTTTCATTCCCTTGTGGCTCCGCTGGTGCTGTGCTCAGCATCACAAGGCCTGGCCCCCCAGTTCACCCCCCCAGCCCTAGAAAATGCTCTCAGTCAGCACGCTATTGCTGGAGAGCTGGGCAAGTGGATCAGGAGGCACCAGTTTTCCACATGTGCTTTTCCCGATACCAAAATCAACACCAGTTTGATGCATGTAGTAAAAGTCTTGCTGATGTGAAATTTAACTTGTGTAATTCCAGCATGTACATATATGTCTGAGTGCGAATGGTGACCACTGAAACCGGTGGAAATTCCTAAAGCAGCATCAACAATCAGAATTCCAAACTGGACATTTCTGGGTGTGTTCCATGTCCTCTAATCCATCCCGCACCACACTGTGGTCTCAGTGGCAGAGTCACTTACTATTTTGTGTTGGGCTTCATCAGAAACATGAATTGAGGTGTTTCCACCAGTCCTTTTACTGTTCCTTCTTTCCCTTCTTACCACCATTAGCCTTTCCTGCACGGCACAACGTGTCGAGGAGCATTTCTGCACCTGGCTGTCCCTTCTGGGGGAACCGGGATCCCATCAAAGTTCACGGGGCTGATTAAATTTGTGCTTCTACTTAAAAAATTAAAAATCACCCACTTTCATTACTATAATTTGCCACAAGCAGCATGACATCACATAGTTATACCATAAATTCATTTTTGTAATGGTTACACAGCAGAATTGAAAGGAAGCCGATTAAAGTCCTGCTATTATTAATTCACCTAGAGCTGTTCCAGCTCCACATGAATTTGATCCCCCAACATCCACAAATAGGTGCTGCTGGTCTTGGCCCATTGTCACAAACTGCTGAAGTATGTTAGTTGGCAGACTGGGGTTTGATTGTCCAGCCAACCTGAAGGAAGCTAAGAACTTTTCACTCTCAAAAATTTGTCAGGAGGTGAAAACTTAGGACAAGAGAGGCCAGAGAGATGTTTGAATTGTAGAGTCTACAGTTTGACTTTGATAGTCAGAAACAATCTGAGAAGTTTGCATTGGGAGGTTGAATGGTGTTGACTGGTGGCTTCTGCTTTTCCACATTGTTAGAACCTCACTGGTTGTCTGTTTCTCACAGGCAGCGGAAAAGCAGTTTACATTTTCCTTTGTGGTCACTAGTCACTTCTGGAACCTGAAACAGCCTTGCTTGCCACTCTTTTCATGCAGCAATGCTGAAGTTACAACCATCTGTAAAAGCACTAAGAATATTGTCTCTAAACTAATGAACCGATCAGTAAAAATAACGATAATAATAAGATTTAGACCAGACCATAGATACCTGACTTCCTTTTATTGTGCTCTTGATCGCTGAGCTTATTTATTAAACACAGACATATAAATACAAAAAAATTAAAGCAAACAAATTAAAGTGTAAAAGGAATTCTAGATAAAATAACCACTCATTACAGGTTAAGAATTGAGGATATGTACACATCCTCGGGATACGTTTCAACCGACTCTTTAATATGGGAAGAAAAAGTCGCTGTTTCATAATAGAACCTCCTCGTCCGTCAGCAATTTTCATACATACTTGGAGTCAGCAACAACACATTCAGATCCCTGTTCACAGGCTTATCTGACAAACTTCAGTGCAAAACGGCCGATTACGCTGTGATCACAGATGGCACAGCGGGGGATGCTCTCCAGCACAGATTCCTTCTGATGCTGCAGTGTTCTGCTGTGTAATAAGCTGTCACTGCTCCCTCCAGACACTGTGAGGGGTGACAACACTGTCCACTAAGCATGTTCTCCACCTGACTGACAGAGTTAGTCTACTTCTGCCAGATACGCCTCATTATCTGGGAACCTGACTCTCTGCCTCCTTCACACTTAAGTAAAATTACTTCCAGTGGATAATCTTGCAGACATCCTGGAGCTCAGCTGGAATCACCTATCATACCATCTAATCTCTATTTCACCGTCTCAGAGTCAATAGAGGCTCCTCAGACTGTAAGGGCCTGTGTGTGAGTGCTGAGGATCATCGTGCATTTCCGTGTCAGCAAGAAAAAAAATAAAAGTGTATGTGTGTTTTTTTGTATGTGAAGAGGTCCGTTTGTTTTCATCTTGACAAATCAGCGGGAAACTGCCTGGAGGCACACACCACTAATGTGTGTGTTTGTGTACTTGTGTGTTTGACTATGCAAAAGCCTAACCTGGGGTGAGAAGTATCTGTGTGCCAAGTCTGCAGCTTGGCAAATGAAGCCGTGCATAAAGAACAAACAGACATACAGAGACGCAGTTTTATAGATACACAGATATCAAACTGAGTAGAAGTGAGTACCTACATTCTTGTTATTCAAAGCGGCAGCCAAAGATGTACAGACAGCTGGATTCAGAAAGCATATTCTGAATATTGTTTTTATGCAGATAACTTTTATGCTTAACTTATATATAACAAGCCCTGTGGACTTACACAACGTATGGTGTAGTGCCTCTTACATCCAAAAAGGCTTATTGGTCATGTGCCAGCAGAGATCATGTCATGTTCCCTGTTGTCGAGGCGGAAGGACCCGGGGGGGGGGGGGGGGGGGGTANGGGGGGGGGGGGGGGGGGGGGGGGGGGGGGGGGGGGGGGGGGGGGGGGGGGGGGGGGGGGGGGGGGGGGGGGGGGGGGGGGGGGGGGGGGGGGGGGGTCAGATTGTGAGGGACTGAGATGGCCTTTTTCTCCTCTGCTCTGGTCAGTCCTACTGCTTTCCTGTTGTCACAGCTCCTTCATGACAGCATCACCACCGAACCTTGTATCCTTTGAAGGTTTACTGTGTGGCAACAGCTCTATTTTAAGATCAGAAATCCACCCAGAACCCTGTGAACGGATATTGCACTGGTGAAAATTAAAATTTTAAATGTGCTTTTAACACCTCCTTCCTCACACATTTCATTCAATCTTTCTTCTCTGTAAACCAACACTTTCAACTAAATACCCAGAGACAATTTGACTGACTAAAAGGTTAATATGTCCAAACTGAATTTCAACTCAAAATACATCATTTATTTCCTTATCCAATATCCTTTATACTAAGACTGTACAAAATCAATAGAAAAAATGCATTTCATATATACATATATACACATACAGGGCCTTACAGTTTTATTCAGACCCTTGACCAGTTCTCTGATTTTACTGAAATGCAGACAGGTGGTGCGTTAAAAATTACTTCTCTGACAATTTATTTACTTATTTTAAATATATTTTTAAGTGCCATTGCTTTATGTTTTAAAAATTGAAACCACATGGAAAAGCGCAATATGCTGTTTGCAAAAGTATTCAATCTCTGGCAGAACGCTGGCAGAAAACAATTAACCTGAGCCAGTGAACCAGGTAACCGGCACACGTTCTGGATCTCGCTACATGAACATCATCCAGAATCAGTAGCTGAGAACTAGGTCTACAGGACTACATGTCACATTGTCTTGGACAAAATCAACCCTCCCCAACTCTGACTAAAGGTCCAGATTGAAAGGCCATCTATTTCTTCACTTTTAGCTGCCCTCGGTTGTGCCACCCACTTGCCTCCGATGCTTGACTTTTCATGGTAAATGAAATAAGTTTAGTTTAGTGACTAGTGGAGACGAGAATATCTCTTTTCTATCTAACTTATAAGCCAACAAAATTCAACGTGTCCTGCTCTCAGAAGCAGAGTCTGGCCTCCGCACAGACAACTGTCTCCTCCGTCCTTCCCAGTCAATACGCCGCAACTGGCATTGATTTGTGTGGAAGAGGAGCATGCAGCTGCTCTCCCTGCATGCTCATCTGACCCCCCGCCCACCGCTCTGTGGGTGCGACCGGCAGTTTGCTTGCGGCTTTTTCGTCTGCAGTGTCACACAGTGTCGATAAAAATAAAAAACCAAACCAGGGTTTTGGGCTCAAAACTGGAAGAAGTAGAAACCATGAGATTTTCTACAGTTTGGTTGCCTTCTCTTCTCTTCTTTTACACTCTTTCAAAAAACTAAATACACTTAATATTCACGACCTTTGGAAACATCTGGTGATGCTTTGGGGCACAATTTGAATTGAAACATTAGCTCTGTTTTAATTAAAAAAGCTCTTATCAGCAAAATGTTTGTGGCTGAAAGTTCATGCTGGGAACCAGTCACATAGTCTTGCTACACACACATCCAACCCGGGTGGTGTTTTACAAGCTGAGAAGCATATATGTCCTCCTTGGAGGGAAGTTGCAGACATTCAAGACATCTGGGCAGCATGATGACAGACATGGTCCCTCCACTGCGCACAGTTTTTCACACAAGCAGGAAACTTGCAGAGATCCAGGGGTCTCCTGATGTTCCCACCTCCGCTTCCCGTCTCCTTTCTCATTTCACACATCGCCATAGCAACTAAACCCAGGATAACAAGAGCAAGACCACGAAACACCGTCACAAAAGGCTGGCTAGTAGTACAATGCACAAAGAATAAATTGACACATTGGCCCACAACTATCTGAATAACCAGGATGAGGAGCTGCACAATAAACACAATAAGTCCACCTGTGATTATTCAGTTGTGGAAACATATTTAAATTTGGGGGTTTTGTGGCAGCAAATGTTGTCCTGAAGGGTTTCTAAAATGTTTTCTCATTTTAGATGTTAATTTGGAAAAAAAGAGGGGGGGAAGGCGAGATTAGAAAGAAAGAAAGACGAGAGCATTGGGTCCACAGGTTTCCTCGGACGGTGAATTTGCAGACACAGGGATACGAGGGACGTGCAGAGATTAAAGCGGTACGTGATACACGCTGAGCTATGTATGATTTTTGCACGTCCACAAAATTGCAGACGTAACAAACAACACAGTGTTCAGAGCTGCACAGCAACACAGCTCCAGCTGCCAGGCTGACACACTTCACCTTCTGCCATATAAATCTGAAGCTCCACGCCTTGTGGATCATGCCATCGTTTTAAATCATCGTTTTCACAACACAGATCTTTTAAGCACAGAACATGTGTAAACGTTCATTTCTCACTTAAAGCAGAAACATGTAGCAGCAAAACAGACACAGTATTGAAACCACGTAAGAAAAAACATTGAAGTGCCAAGTATGAGTGGACGATTCCAAAAAGTAAGTGCGGGTAGGGGGGTGTTGGAGTCCAATAAAGTTCGTTCAAAATTCAAAAACATGCCCTGTTTGGCAGTAAGGAAGCAGAAATGCACAAGAGAACAAACACACATTATTACGGAAACATTAACTGAAGTTTTGCACGGAGCAAATAATGGCGGTGAAATGAGCTCAAACTGTGTGTGTGGGTGTGTGTTGTCACAGTGGTGCCAGTGGCTATATATAAAGTACATATTTGTTAAATATGGTAGTGAAATACACATTTTGGTTTGGTTAAAACAGTTTCTGAAAAAGCTGTACGTTTGGACAATAATGGCTGTGATTTTTTGGCCGAATGATCCTGAAGAGAAGATGCATCACTGCATCTGGCTGCAGTGAGCCATACCCGTCTCTGCAGACAGAACAAATCAGTGCTGTCCCATTGTAAGTTCTGACCTTCATTTTCTGTAAACAAATAAGAACTGAGAGCTGGACACTCAGAGGATAGGACAGGAGATAAGGAAGACCTTGTTATTTTGAAGCTCTCTTTGTCACCAACTTCTGCCTTTATTAACATGCTGTTTTGTTTGGGCACCAGGGTTTTGAAAAGGTGAGGAATGAAATAAGGAGAATCTCAGGCCTCAAAAAGCAGTAGAAGTTTCCAACAAGAGAGTGTAAGAAAAGCTGAGGAAAGTTACACAGTTACACAGGTGGGGGAAGAGAAAGAACTAGTGAAGAGGAGGAGGAGAAGAGTGTAGTGGGGGGTCGGGGGGGGATCTTTTCCCGAGGAATGATATGAATGTGACTCTTATGTCCACATTCTTCACAGGCAAATCACCAAAAATTCAGCCCAGGCTTTTTTCCCTCATCTGGTTTTCAGATCTCTGCAAACGTTGCAGAAAAGCCCTGTGAGTCACTGTGTGTTTGGAGTTATGGGAAGTAATTCAGAGGGGGCTGCGGAGGGGGGAGAAGGCCCAGGGATTAGTATAAAAATATCATCGACCGCTAAACAGAAAGCAGTCTCCAGTTGCACTGCACACTTTTACTTTAGGCTATTTTTGCTCTATTTTCCATTGTGTGCAAGAGGTACAGAATTCTGCCTTATAAGCCAATGGTTGAAACAGATCAGCAGTGTGATTTCATGAAAGAAGGAGGCAAACTCTTCCCCTAACAGTGAGGTCATCGCTTAAATGACCCAGCTGACCACAGAGGGTGAGCTTGTGCTCAGCAATTTCCATTTCCAAGGGTTTACAGGCCCCAGAATGATTGAGTCCAGGAATTCAGAAAAGCAATACTCAAAAGTGGAACGTGGAAGGTTTCTGAGGTGGGAATCACCAAGCTGTGCGATGGAAATGGCAGCAGCGCGGACAGCATCGCTTTTCAAGCCGAGAAAGCCAGGAGGGACGTCATCACACCGTGTGTCTGGTGGTAAAGGTAGTGAATCCCATTAAAACCACGCTCTGCAAGAAGCTGGTGTTCATGAGCTCAGCCAGCAGGGCGTACATTTGGGCTGGTTTGGCCAGCTGGCTGGAGACACTTCTAAGAAGGGGCCTGGAGAGAAAGCTGTTCTCAAGCATCAGTGGAACAACACAAACAAACTGAAGGGGGGATGAGAAAAGGAGGGGTGCAGTGGGCTGCCAGGAAAGATGAGGATGAGCTGCAGGCAGGATTAGAGGCGAAAGGGGGGAGAGATGAGCTCAGATTTGAATCTCAACTGCTGCAGGGGTCAAGGAGGTCAAAGGGCAAGATGGAAACCTCACTAACCCAAAGTTTCTGAGAGGTTAGCTGGCCGTCTCTGGGAACAAGATATTCATGACTGGGGCAGCTGTTGTTCAGCTAAAGTGTATGTACTCTGGTGGACATCGGCTTATATATGGGCTCCATTTTAAATATATAGAAAGCAGAAAATGACTGCTCCTGGCTGAAGAATGGTAGAAGAATGCTTCTGGCTTCTGATCAGAGCTGTTATTGTGTTTGTTTGTGCAGCACTGTGACCTGCAGCTTCATTTAGCTGCCAGTCTTCTTCTAAGCAGTCAGGACTAAGACAAATAAAAGGAACTAGAGAACAAATGACTGCCTTTCCAGGCTTTATCCACATTTCCAGGTATCTCTTGCTCAGCTGAAGGACTTTCCTGCAGCACTGGAGTAACAGAGTGTGTGTTCTGCTCTCACACACGTCTGTGGTGCCATCTGCACTGAGCCCCGGAGGAAAGCGGGATGATCATCACACTGGATGCCAGCAATACCAGGATGATAGCAAACACCTCACACACGAACTGTGGAGTCAGGCCACATTCCATGTGAGCTTCCGTACCAGTTAAGCTGCTGGAACAAACTTTCTGGATTTTGTTCAGGATGGTGGTTAATGTTTTTGTTCAGTAATGTATATTTTCACCAGAAAGTCAGTGAAATCCTAACAACTTTTTATTGTGAGATTTTCCAAGCTGTCGTTATTTGTTTGGCAAAAAAACTTCCCACACATATGATGATTAAAATGTAGAATCATTTTTAATGTTTTTTGTTTAAATCATTTTTTTTATCCACGTCCGATTTGGTTACGTGAGCAAAATAACTGAGAAAATCACTCAGCCAAGTCATGACACATTGAAATGTGGATGACAAAATGTTTTGCTCTGATTGTTGCTAAATTTTACCAAAGAGATCAGCATGTCTTCATGGTCATGATATATCATATCATGTATATAAGTGTTTTTGGAATTGGATATCATGAGAGAGAAGCTCTGACGAATCGACACTGGATAACCTACTTAAGAAACGGCTCTTCTTGCCACATTCACATAAGAGTGTCATCAATCGCCCACTTAGTTCACGCCTACACTTCATATCCAGGGCCGAGTTCCTCAAAATGATGTCATTCTTCATGCCCATAATCTGTTATACGGAGATAAGACTGTTGTGAATGTCCTGATTTATGAAAGCCAGTTTGCAGAAGCACCTAAAGCGTAGGATTGGGGTGGCATTAGCTGAGCTTCAGCATAATGTGTATGGAAAAACAGGGGAAAACTGCTGGTGAGGAGAATGGAGAAAATAATGTGGTCTTGTGGGGGTGAATGGGGTAACAACCCTGTTCCATCCCTCCCAACACACACACACTCTCTGTACACTCACTGATCAACATTTCTCCTCGGCACACCAGGGAGTGTTTGACACCAACAGAAACTACAGCCCCCCCCCGCTGCCCTGTACCTCTAGGTGAATGTAGAACCAAACACCTACCTCACTACAAGAAGTGCACCACCTGTCTGCTTCAGCTGCTGTACTGAAAGGGCAGCTTTACCCCAGCATTTACCCTGTTTCTTATCCTTCTCCAAAAAAACTCAGAACTTCCTGGGTGCCCTGCAGAATAACAGACCAACAACACCTTCAACACTTCTCAGTTCTACATGGCTGTGATGTTCTGGCTTTGGGGAATGTAGTCGCAATTCTGCCTGTACCACCTAAATACATCAGCTTCTCCAGGAATGGTAGACAGAGCTGTAGCACTCAGTGCTCCACATTCTCACAGCTCCAGGACATCATGGAGCAAAAATAAACGGATGCCCTTTCAGCTGCAGAGACAGTATCCATCACACACCTGTTCATCACCTACTGAGCCCAGTTAGGACGAACAAAGACCAGAGAGCCAGTGGGAGAGGCCAGTGGTTAATGGACTAGAGCCAAACATGTCCTGCCCATGAAAAACCTCATTTGAACCATCACCCAACACATGGCCATCAGCCACCCCACCACCCCCATGGCAGAGCAAGGAGGTGCCATGGATTAAACTCTTTTATAGGCCATGTCTAGAGCAAACTTAATCCCTGCCAGCATGACATCATTAAAATGTGTTTATCGCTAGTAGGGGAAACAGCATCTTTCCTCCAGCTCGGTTACAGATGGCAGTGTTGAGTTGAGCCTGGAGTGATTGTTGAGCTACATCGTTGGCTATGTTGGCACAGTACCTGTCTTACATTTGAAGTTTCTGTCTGCACCTTGCTTTTCTCTCGAATCACTGTTCCAGTTCCATATTCAGCAGCATGTTTCAGAACCTTGATTCAGATAGGGGTCTTGGAGGAACAACGAGGTAGCAACTTTTTTACTGAGTGTATTTACAGGGGGGACTTCCAGTGGAGGCCGGAGCTTTGAGATACATTTCCTTGCCATGTACATCAATGCAAAGATTTACATTCCATGACTTCCTCAAAAAGAGCATGTGGGTTGTGGTTTAACAGGAAACTAGGTGAGGGCAAATCAGACTTTATATTGAAGGTCTTTTAAATGGTTGAATGAACTTTCTTCCTGTAGGCTTGTATTTTGTCTCTCACAGTTGTGAAGTTCCTGTGAAGTTCCCATATTAACATAATCGACAAGGTAGATTTTGGGGATGCTCCTGGATGCCTGGGGAAGAGCTGCTAGGGAAACTTTGCTCTGTAGCAAAGCCACCTTTGATGGTCACTGAAAGACATCTCCAAGGCACATTCGTACATCTCGCTCAAAGCTTTGTAGGGATTATTGCCAATGCTTTTCAAAGCTGGGAAAAATGCAGAAATTGAGCCTCTGTGGTTGTTCCTTGCAATGTGCTGTTTCTGTTTTTAGTTAATTCAGGTCTGTTTTCTTCATCTGAGATTGTGTTAAAATGAAAAAGTTTTCGATTTTTTCAGCATTCCGTGTTGGGGAAGACAAATTTACTTCTGAAATCATTAAAACTAACCACTGCTTGGTCTGAACATAAAAGTGGCATGCCCAGCAAACCTTGAGACAGCCATTTCCGATTTGACTTGTGTTTTGGTTGCAAACAGGAGTCCAAAGATAAAGACAGCAAGGGATCCGCAGGCACTGCTGAGCATCTCTCCATATTAGAAGAGTGTTCCACACGACAAAGTTCTTGGTTAGACCTGGAATCTCGTGAAACTGTTGAATGGAAAGTAGAAAGTAGGCAGTAACTTTACAGAAAATGGATTCATCTTGCTTTTTTTACTGCTTGCAAACACACATTATGAGGAAAGTGCAGAAGATTCTAACACCTACCTGCTCCCCCATGTTAGATGGGAACACCACTATTTTCTGCAAATCTTTCTCTTTATGACAAATGCAGCAATGAGCCATAAATGTTCTCTTTCAGAACCCTTCAGTCTCTGTTTCAGTCCTGCTTTACTTCTTCCCTGACATCTACTGGTTTAGTTCCAGCCAAGCAGCTGTAGTGTCACCTTCTCACACAGTTTTGTTCAGATCTTCAGCATTAGAGTAAATATTCTGCAGCCACTTCTTCAGCGACATCCATTTTTCTGTGCAGCTTTATCAGTTTGTCCTGGGGACCTAGAAATATCATGGTCTTCTTTCAATTTCAGAGCTGCTTTGTGAGGCAGAGGAATCCCAGTTGTTTGGTTCTGTACCTATGTAAATAAATATAAAAGCAAAAGGAAAGTCCTGGCTTCTGAGGATGGACTGTTGAGTTGTGGGTTGGTTTTATTCCACCGTCCCACGGGACCAGTGGCTCACACCTCTCCTGTCAAGCGTCCGGTCAAGATTTACCAACAGCTCCCTGGTTTGCACACAGTTTGAACCCCCCTGATCCACTGCTTTCAACAAGGATATGAGCACAGAGATGTGTGAAGAGCTTTCAGATCCATCACTTCTCTCTACCACTTTTCTCAGAAGGTGTGAGTGTGTGTGTGCTGTGTAGATAAGCAATGCAGCACTTGGTGTATAACATGATTGTTGGGCAAAACTAGCAGAGCTCCTCAGACCTGTGAGATCAGCTGGACTGACATGATCTGTGCTGCGCTGAACAACCTGTAACACTGCAGAACAAACTGGTTACCAGTAGATCATTCTGTGTCCAAACAGCACACAGTTCCTATTATGTAAGCAAGGGTGTGAGAACTTTAATCTGCCAAAAATGGAAAAAAGACATACAGAATGTTTTTGAGGAAAAGATTAGGTGATGTGTCACACGTTTCTCTGCTGAAATACGTGTTGGTAAAAAGTGTGAATGGAGTTGGCTGGTGGTCACACTGATTTCAGGTCGTCGTTGACGTACAGTACTGTGCAAAAGGCTTAGGCACCTGTAGGAAAAATGCTATAAAGGGAGGATGGTTCCAAAGATAATGCCATGAATATTTATTAATCAATAAGCCTTCTAAAAAGTGCAGTAGAAAAAAAACCTCAATCAGATCAATATTTGGTGGGACCACCCTTTGCCTTCAAAACAACATCAATTCTCTTATGCAAACTTGCATGCAATTTAAGGTAGGGGTTGGTAGGTTCTTCCCAACATTTTGAGGAACTGGCCACAGTTCTTCTGCAGACTTTGACTGTCTCTGCATGTCCTCCCAGACTGATTTGATCATGTTGAGATCAGGGCTCTGTGGGGACCATACCATCTGTTGCAGGATTCCTTCTTTTTGCTGAAGATAGTTCTGTATGACTGAGATTGGGTGTTTGAGGTCATTCTCAGGCTGCAGAATGAATTTGGGACCAACCAGAAACCTCCCTGATGGTAGATAAGAATCTACCTGTACTTCTCAACAGACACTGAAGTTGCATGCCTAAGACTTTTGCACAGTACTGTACACATCACTAAATATGCTGCCTGGGACACGATATCACGGGGGTCACAGGCATCACGGGGGTCACAGGCATCATGGGGGTCATGGGCATCATGGTGTAACTAGTATTGTGCCAACACCATTTTACTTTACCTAGTTAGTTGTCAGGGAGCAACTGGCTCAATATCTATCATTCAGTGAGAAACAGATGGCCTCTGTGTAAGTATCAGTGTATGTGTGTGTGTGTGTGTGTGTGTGTGTGTGTGTGTGTGTGTGTGTGTGTGTGTGGTGATGGTATTTTGGAAGACTCCCAAACATGTGCTGAGCTGTTGCTGAACTGACCATCTATCTGTTGCCGTTGTTTTGTATACATTCCACACGTTACACAGCTGCTGCTGTGCCTCATCACCCCCATGTGCACAACTGGCGAAAACCCTCACATGGTCTCCTCAGCAGGAGGTTTTGTTTCTGCCTGGAATTTGTTCTATGACTCAGTGCCTCCGTGATTCCACCACCAACAGGCTGCACATAGCGAGACAAAGACATGATTGCAGATGTGTATGTAACAGCTGCAGCGTCGGGCAGAACAAGGAAAGAGAACCTGATCCCTCGCTATCCTCTCCTTGCCCGAACTTTGCTTTTGCAAAAGTCTAAGCCAAAAGGCTGTTTCTGTGGTCTCAACAGAATGTGTTGTCCAGGCTGGAGAAACGTGTTGAAGAGCGCGAGACAGAGAAGGAGAGCAACATAGGGAGACGGAGAGACAGATGCATTACCATAAAGGAAATTCAGGCATAGCGTGAGGGAGCATTGGGGACAGCGATGGACGGACAGAGGACATCTGTCTGCAACCAGGCATGGAGGGAAGGAGAGACACTGAGCTTCTGTGTGTCACTGCATGTAACAGGCGGTCAAAAGCAGAAAGTAAAAGGGACGTCACTGACCTCTGACCCTGGCATAGCAGCAGCCACACTTTGCCAGCACTTTTCTGAACAGGTGTTGGCAGCCGCAGCCCTGGTGATGGTGGCCCCCCTTCATGGTGCACCCCTGTCGCTAGTCACAGGACTGCCAGCAAGGGTCATGGCATGTGGCACACACACGCGCGCACGCGCACACGCACACACACACACACACACGCACACACACACACACACACACACACACACACACGTGCAGATGTCCCGGTGAAATATCCAAAGGGAGGCAAAACTGAGAAAACAGCAGGTAAAAAGCTGACCCCACAGTCCGGCAACACAAACCCCAAAACCAATGGGGGTGGAAAAATACAGCGACCCTCAGGATTTCATTTTTGACAGGAGTCAGAGGGGGAGAGAGGCTGCGGACGGCTGTTCTCACCTTCCCTCCTCTCTGCGCTCCTCTGACTCTGGCCAAATAATGGCTATCAGTGCACTGGAAAGGCAGACACAGAGAGCGAGACAGAGAGAGAGAGAGAGAGAGAGAGAGAGGGAGGGAGGGGGGAGAGAGAGCGGGAGAGAGAGTAAGGAGGGGAGGTGATGAGGGAGGTGGGGTCTGCTGTCTTGCTGGCCACTGCAGAATAAACTCCCCCCTTGTTTTCTCCTCCCTCTGTTCTACATTCTTTCTTTTTTCACCCCTCACAGTATCTTGTGTTTCTTCTTGCTTTCCAGTTTTGGGGCTTCTTCATTCATCCAATCTTCCATTACCCCCTCATCCGTTTCCTCTGCTCCACCCTGTGAGTGGTGTTACTGTGGTCTCACTGTGGTGTCACTGCTGTCTCGCTGTGGTCTCACTGTCGTGTCACTGCTGTCTCACTGTGGTGTCACTGCTGTCTCACTGTAATCTCACTGCTGTCTCACTATGGTGTCACTGTGGTGCCACTGTAGTCTCACTGTGGTCTCACTGCTGTCTCACTATGGTGTCACTGTGGTCTCACTATAGTCTTACTGCTGTCTCGGTTTGGTCTCGGTTTGGTCTCAGTGCTGTGAGATGTGAGCCCCCCATCAGCCTGCACACAGATTCCCTGTAAAACCCCACTCTGCAAGGCACTCAGGATGACGCTCAGTCTTGTGGTCATTCAGAGACACAGATGGTGACCCCAGCAAACCCTGGTTTACTGGCACAGTGCCAGGCCAACCGCATGTGGTCATCTCACCTTCACACCTCACCTGATGTCCACCACATGTGAACACAGCTCAGCTGGTCTCACTATAGTAATATTTTCAACGTTGTCTCATGTTCTGAACTCATTGCTCTGCACCTGACTGTCTTCCTCGTTCTTACAGATGTTTTTTTTCTGCCCAGTAGCGCTTCTTATAAACAGATGCACAGTTGCAAAGTGTCAGTGTGTGTTTGGAGCTCAGAGGGTGAGGGAAATACTCTCCATATACAAAGTGAGAGGAAGTGTGCCCCCCCCCAGTGAAGTCACCTCACATGACTGATGTATCTAATACTGCCTTAGCCCTAGAGCAGAGACCTCGGGTATGCTCTACTCCAGCACTGTGATTTACCGTGGTAGTGAATTTGCTCACTTTCCTTGCCAGTGCTCTTAATGTGTTGCATTTTGCCCCAGTGGCCAGGTCAGCTGTCTGAACTGTAAAAGGTAAAAGACGGGTGAGGGCAATTACGGTGCGAGAGACCAGAGCTCTCACATCTTCTCTGGGACATTTTAATAATTCCATCTCTGAGCTTGAAGGGTTACTGCGCAGCGTTCAACACCTTTTCAAAATATTTTGTTTCCGCACAAGGTGGGATAATAACACACCTCAGACAGACTTTACCTGTTTTCTTATGTTCATTCAGGCATTCATCTCAATATAATAGAACAGCTCAGCGCTGCAAACATAAACAACCAGAAACCTGTTGACAGTCATGTCTGTGCGTGTGAAACTGTTCAGTAAAAAATGGCCTGGCTGTATCAATGAGTTCAGGTGTCCTCTGAGGGTCACTTGTAGTCGCCCCCCACAGCTTAGCATCATGGAAACACCCTTCTCCCAGCAGCACTGTGTGGAACTGCAGCCTCTCCCTGTTTGACACACCTCCCTGGGGCAGTGAGATGCGAGGAGTGAGGGAGAGAGAGGGAGGGAGACAGAGGGAAAGAGGGAGGGTTCGGGGAGAGAGAGAGAGAGGGAGAAAGAGAAAGAGGGGGTGGAGAAAGAGAGAAGAGGGGGTACCAGTCACATCAAAGTAGAGCCAAAATAAGGATAAATTCCAGCGAGAGGCAGCAGGGCTCATTACCCGGACACTGGCTGAATACCAACTGGCCGGTTCTGAGCAACACAGACACAGGAGGGTTTACATTCTTCCTCATACCCCCGTGTCTCCCTCCCTCTTTCCTGCTCTCCTTACATTCAGTTTTCTTATGAAGGATCTTTCAACTGCTGCATCTTAGAAGGATTCGCCTTCAAGAGAGGAGAGTGCAGTGGGGCTGCATGGACACCACAATGTCTTTTGAGAGTAAAGCTCAGTGTGTGATGTTGCACATGTAGCAGCATGAACATGTAACCCTGTGCTGATGCTTCAGGAGTGCAGAGAAGGTGTAACCCAGACTGCTCCCCTTTGCAGTTGCAACAACGGTTGACTGAGGATCCCTCACAGGTTCCCACTGAAACTACAGCTTCTTTCACTGTCCCCCTTGTGAGCCAGACAGCACAACCAAAAACATGAATCCACCCAGGAGATTAGAGCTTTAAAAACATCAACATGTGGGCCTTTCCACATTCAACTTAAGCCTCTTTAAAAAGCTTCGGACTCACAATAAGCCAGAGAACCACTTGGCAGTGATGTTGTTTCCAGCTGAGTTTTCAGCAATTGAGCATAAAAATAAAATGTTTCCTGCAAATTAAATAACAACAAAGGAGCCTAAATCATTGATGATCCTTAGAGATCAAAACTCTCCTCGTTCCACTGAGGATTCCAGCGACAGGGTCTCATGTGATAGTGGTGGGGGTGCAAACATGCTTGATGCGCTTTCATAAACCTGCACAGACGTTCATGCTAATCCCACCTTAGCTGTAACTCAGATTTGACCTCTGTAAGTCTGTATCATGTCATATTTTATGTCATGTGTGCAGTTATATGTTTTACTGTATATCATCACTGTCTCCTGTGGCCTGAACTGTGTTTTCTTCTATAGAACTATAATGATGATAATGTGCACATCAGGTATGTTCTGAAGATACAGCAGAGTCTGCTGTGTGAGCCAGAAACCTCAGTGAGGAGATGCAATTGCTTCCCAATGTTTAGTTACAGTAGATATTTGGCTCAGTTTTTCAAGGTACCATTTTGCTTTTTTACTTTTTCCCCAGGTTTGCATGAAATTATCAGCTAGTGATCTACAGAGTAGCATCACTCACATTTTGTGGGTCTTGGACAAACCATCATGGAAGCTGACTGCAGCTTGGAAGCTTGGTCTTGTTTTGGAAAGTGTATTTCCTTGGCTTCCTCAACTGGGATCCTCTTGCATTTCACTCTTTGCTTCAATATCTGGCCACCATCTAAAACTCATTCCTCACAGGATCCATCCACCTGTCAGGAACTCTGTGAAACTAGGCAATTCGTCTGTTTCTTCTGCTCCATCAAAGCCTTGTCCTCAACTCATCCCAAACCTGCTCCTGTCTCACCACTGGTCTCCTGTAGGTGTTACATGATGGTATCTTCTACAATCATGTGTATGTTTCCAAAGCTCTGTGTGAAACTAATTTGTTTTTAAATGCATTTTTGTTTCTGTTCACTTTGGTTGTTTGTTACTTTGGAGGAAAGCGAACGTTAAATGAATAAGTGTAAAAAATCAGTTTTGTTATGAAACAGACTCATTATCAGCTCTGTTAACAGAAGATGTCAGGTGTACAGTTCAAGCACTACAAATGTGCTGCAACGTGTGCCTGAGGAAAATGGGCAGTTGGTTGCAGGCAGTGATGTTGTACTATGACATCATATCTCAGGTCAACAGCTGCTTTTATTTCACTGCATCATCTCTACACTTAGATGTACTATGATAATGAAGGTGGCATTTCCATCAGACCTGATATCTCCTTCACTCTTTGCTTGCCGTGTCCTGTAGTCCCGCAGGTTGATGGTGTTCATTTATTGAACAGAGATTGCAGGGTGTTGCATGATGTTCAGTTCTCACTACCAGGTTATGTGTTCTTCCCTCCACAATCAACCTGCCTACCGTCGCTGTTCAGCCTATTTTTAAGGATTAAAAAGGCTTATATATAATAAATTATATACAAATACAATCAATAATTTAGATTATTATGTAAGAAAATGCACAGAAGTTTGACTGTACACTAGGTAAGTACATATTAATTTCAAGCATTTACCGTTCATCTTTTCCACTTAGATCTGTGGTGATCATTCAGTTAGATTTTAGTGTATTTTCCACACTGTTGGACATGGCAAAAACATAAAAGTTTAGCACCATTATGAATGTTTACTTATGTAACTGGAGGACTGTGATGTTTTATCTGAGGCCACGATGGAGGTTTTGCTGTGAGTGAAGCTGAAGAGGAAACTAGGTGTAAATTTCTACAGAAGTGAATGTGCTGACTGTGGACTACGGGGCAGGACAAGTGTGTTTTATATCTTGCTCTTTTGTCTTCTGCGTTGTTCTCCATTAGGAGATGTGGACGTTTGTGGCCTCAGTTATCAAGGTTATCACCATCACCATCACCATCCAGATGTAGTGGTTTCAGACTGCGGTGTGTTAGTGTGGACAAGCTTTGCGCTTTCTGCAAGACAGGGTTGCTACTTGGACTCCCAGAGGTTTAACTTTCTTTGTCGCTCCCTGATTGGGAGTTTTATGTTTTCCTCTCCTCAGGTGCCCCCAGCTTTACCACATTACACTTAAACCCTGTATAGCTGATCTCATTACCATGTCACCTGTATATGGCCTCACTATATACCTGTTATATCAGTTCTGCTGTCCAGCCTCTGATTCCACACTGACACAATTTATTAATAAAATAAATTGAATTGAAACTACAATCTGATCATACATCTCCCCCAATGAAGCAGGACTTATTCACTTCCAACACATCGGTGCTACGATGAAAAATGGATAACTCCATGCCATCATATTCACACATGGCTGCACGTTGTGCTGCGTATTATGGCCCAATTCTTCAGGTGTGTAAATTCACGCAATTGCCACCACTTAGTACAAGCCTGTCCTTTGTTCAGGAAAACTGGGTTTATTTGCTCAAAAATGAGCCTCTTATAGCTGGCTGCAGGACACCAGTGTCCCAGGGGCTCTTCCTTGGCTGACCCTGAAAGGAGTGTAGAAATACACACAGTGCACAGCTGTTCAGGGACACACCAGGCCAGAAAATATACACCTGCTATGGTCCCCCCACCACAACCTGAAAGAAAAAAGGTACTCATGCCTTACATCTACATGGTTCGGCAAGAGCATTTATACACCACAATGTTTGTTCTACAGATTTGGGCACACGAGTGAGCATAAACACTGAAGGAGACACAGAAGCAACACGCGTATATAGAAAACACACACATTCCTCCCCTTGTACCACGGTGGCATCAGAAATGTCCTGGGCCTATTCGATAAACCTGAAGGCCCCCCAGCAAAGAACACAGGCAGCTAGTCTGGCCCATTACCTGCTGAACTTCTCCCGGATCATGTGCTTAAGATGTACTTTGATTTTCCCCCACTTCATTCCCCTTCTCTCCAAGTGTGGAGCACTGGTAAAGGCTGCTCTGTCAGGGAGGTGAGGAGGCTGTTCTCACACTGAGGCCGTAGGTGCGTCCCAGCAGCTTCTTGCACTGCGCCTGGTGTCCAGGCCTGTCAGTGGCACAGATGAAGCCAGAGCCAGAGCAGGAGCAGGAGCTCAGTGACAGTACAGAGAACAAGGGGAGCTGTGGCTTGCACTGCACTCTAGTGGAAGATCAGGGTTTCGGCCCATTCTGGGAACCAGCACTTGTCTCGGTCATAGACCTCAGCAATGTCTTGAGACGTACGTCAGCATAGCTCAGCTGTCATTTCACTGAATCAGTTTGCTCTCAGATACACTTAGAGAAGTCAAAATATCGGTCAGCAGTCGCTGTGTAGGGTCTTAACAGCAAAAGTAATTAGGAG
Organism: Arapaima gigas; assembly: GCA_900497675.1. Lineage (NCBI taxonomy): Eukaryota > Metazoa > Chordata > Actinopteri > Osteoglossiformes > Osteoglossidae > Arapaima > Arapaima gigas. The sequence continues at coordinate 9,017 of UFQX01000130.1, read as the reverse complement.
AACCTTGTCTGTTAGACATTCTAGCTCGTAATAAGAGGAACAAGGGAAAGAAATTGCTGTATTTTCCTCCACAGATAACTGCTCTCCTTGCTACTTTATCTTCCATCATTCTGCTGAGCTGTGAGTGTTGCTGGGATTCAGAAGCTCCTGGTTGTCAGCAGTGGAGTCAGATTCAACTGTGGTGAGATGTAAGACCTGCATTTCCTTCCTTTTTTCACAACATAGGATCAAAAGCTTGGTTGGTCTTGGCTTTTCATCATCAGAAATAGGCCTTTCCGGCAAGCAGAAGTCCTGTCTGAGCTGGACTTCGCTGTTGTGCTCTAATGACCATAAGGAGGCTCACGTCTGAATCAAGGAGACACATAAAGGGAAAGATGTAGCCCCCCCCCCCCACCCCCAAGAGAAAATCTAGCTCTTCTCCTGAAATTCTCAGGAATCTGCTGTAAGATATTCAGAAAGGATCACCACTTCAAACACACATCGCAACCAGGCATCTCCACAGTGTGTTGGCTTATAACTTCTTCACATAACGTCATAATGCACTTTCTGCCAAGTTTTGATTTTACCATATTACATGAAAGGCTTTAGAGCAGCAGGAATTGCAGAAGTAGTTGAAATTAGTGATTTGAAGCCATCAGCAGAACACTGTACAACCTCCACTCATTTAAACAGACCCACAGTGTCAGCTGTACATCTGAACAGAACCTGGAATCATTTATTCTTATTTGTTTATAGTTATTGCTCTAATTATCACCTTATTTGTTTCAGCCTGTGAAATACTTTAAAAATTGCACCTAATAATATATTTCAAGGCTGGAAAATTCTACACAGTGGAAAAAAGTGAAAAGATGAGGACAAACATAACAAGTTCAGGTGATGCAGACACAGAAACCCAAAAAACAAAAGTCCTACAGGAACTTTTTTTTGCGTCACTTCATTCTTGGCTTTTGCTGCTTTTTCATGACAGGCACCAGGCGCAGACACTTCCACTTCTACACGCCAAGGAGGTTTATGAACTCACAGTGTTTTCTTTAGCCTGCGTCCAACAACGTGCAGGGAAACACATTCTGCGAGAAAGGAAGTTTCCAGCAGTGTTCTGCAAAACAACGGCGCTGCGCGACGTCTCCTTATCGCCGTGTGGAATGTGAAAAGTTTATTCTTTCCGCTGTTGTCTGCAGAGATTAACAGCAGTGTCACATTCACTACCTGTCATACGTTCACACGTGCGACGTCCCTTCCTTAAGTTTAACGGCAATCTTTGAATCAGCTACTGTGAATCTTTCTAGTTTTGAACATCTGTTTGCTGTTCTCATATCTGCAAATGACAAGTTTAATGGGAGAATCTTTATCACTGACTGCAGAAGGGAGTTCAGCACGAGGTAAGCAATGCTGTAAAGGTAAATGATGGGACTGTTTGCCATGTATTCTTAAATCTAGCAATAATCGTCCCACAGATTGTAAATAAGGGTTCAGCACATCCTTAGTTGACTCACTGTGCCCCTTATGACCAGCATTCAGATCCTTCTTCCATGGCACAAGCTGTAAATACTTTGTAGAGTTTGTCTCACAGCAGATTATCGCATTATTTTAACACACAATGGAGGTTTGGCGAGTTCCACTGTTCTGCGGGGGATTTTCAAACTGGGTTCCTTAAGGCATCGCAGACACACCACTTTTTTCATAAGTCGGGACGAAAGCCTTGGGTCATATGAATTTCTGCAATATTTAATTTTTATTTAGACCAAACATTAACTCTCATTTGACAACTGTCCATTTTGTCATTTACAAACTACAAAATAGTAAACTGATCCTATGGAACACCTAGAGCAGAAGCATTACCTCGATGCATATAATATCAACCTACTATTCAGTGACTAGATTTCAACCTGACTGTTTGTGTCAGACCTTTAACAGAAGGGTTTCCTTCCAGCCAACCTAAATAAACCACAGACAGGACAAAAACATTCCTGAAAGAGTTAAAAAGTCAAGTAAAATCTTTCTCTCACATTCAGTCTGGATTTTTCTGCTCTCACTGGGCTGTATATTTGGCTTATGACCTGTTCCCTGTTACACTGATGCAGAAGGGTTTTGCACAGTGGGTTCTGCACACAGGAATCTCAACAACATGATCATGTTCACCAGCTTGACCCTTCTGGCCCTCAAGTGGGCCGTTCAAGGGTGAAATCCAAATGGATTACATCTGTGGAGAAAAGTTCACTTTGCTCTCCAAGAGAAGCCCTTTAAGTTCCATGCTGAGCTGTGTCTGTCTGTCCATCCATCCATCTATCCATCTGCCCATCCATAGATCCATGCATCCGTACATCCATGTCTCCATCTCTTCATCCATATATCCATCCAGCTGTCCATCCTTCTATTCCCTTGTCCAGCCACCCATCTGTCCATACATCCATCTATCCTTCCATCCATCCATCCATCCATCCATCCATTATCATCAACTGCTTTTTCCTGAGAATGGTTGCAGGGGTCCAGAGTCAGTCCTGGAAGCTGACAGAACCACGCTATGAAACAGGCCCTTTGTCATAACGTCATCTCATCCTCATATGACATTAACTGGGCACTGAGCATATTTGGGATGGAGAAGATCATTTTCCAGTGAAGTGCTCTATGAAAGGTGTCCTTAACCTGGGGACCATGACTGGACTTCACCAAGTTAAAAGTACAATAAAAATATTACTATGTTATTACCATCTACAGCAACATTTTATGTGAAGGTAATTAAATTTCATTCCTTCTTTTCCTCTGAATTTATTTAGCTCATTCTAAGTTCGCAACTGAGTTGTATTTACTCAGGAATCAAGAGATTTCGTGAGCCTGAGGTGTCCTTGCATGGCAACCATTTAAGAAAAGGAGACATTCTTGTAGCTCAGGTTTGAATTTTCTCTCACACCAAAATGTGACTGAAAACTTATGTTGGTTCCCATGTTTATCTCACCTCACCTGCTGTAGGATGTGTGGTAGTAACAGCCCTACTGGCCAAGAGGAACATCTGAGGCCTCTTCTTCTCCACACATCATGTTGCGTTTATCTATAGTTACAGTTTTTGCACCAACGAAGCTCATGTTTTAACATCATTACAGGACATATTTCATCCATTCATGTTCATTACCTGGATGTCCTGAGCAGGAGGGGGACATTAGGCTGTGGAACCACCCCTGGATACAACCCCAGTATATCACACAGTAGCCACACACACAATTTAGAGTAGCCAGTTACCCTGAAATACACAATACACATCCTCTGACTGTGGGAGGAAACCAGATCAAGCAGAGGAAACCCACACAGACACAGGGAAGACATACATACTCACACATCCTGAGCTGGTTTCAAGCTCTACATCGCACCAGCCCAAGGGGTTTGAGACAGCAGCTCTGTTTACTGAGCCACCAGGCACATCCATTTGTCTAGGAAATAAGATCTGTGGAGTAAAACCCACTCCCACTTTACAGAAATTACTCACACTACTTCCTCATGTACTCATTCAGGAAAAAATACAAAGCTGCTAGAGAAGAGCCTCAGATAAATGAATACAAGTACTTCACATGGGTTCACACCAATAAATCCAACAAAATTTCCAGAGTTTTAAGAGAAAATGTGTACCGACTCACATTTATTTTTCCAGAAACATCCCAACGTTATCAGTAATACACTACAATTCTGTGACTCCAATATACCTGAATGTTTTTTTAAGTTGTTGAAGTAAATCAGAGGGCATCCTTTCCTGAAGAGAACATGGCCAATAGTGTAATAACATAGTGTGGTTAAATCCCATCCGGCTTGTTGCAGGTTTATAGTGACCTTTTATAGTGACCTGAAGCACGATGTCCAGTTTCTCAAGCAGAAGTGATCCACAAAGCAAAAACAAACAAAAGCTTTAAGGGTGAGAGACGCATAACCCATGGAGCACAGAGTCTCACCTTTCCCTGCGGAGCAAGAAGGCAAAGCTTTTCTTCAGAAACACGAGTCCATGCAAAATATGTTAAAAAATCCCAGCTGCATCTTGCAGGCTGAGGGATGTTTATCACACGTCCTTTTCTAAGGTCAGCCAACATAGGCCAAGTAACCGGAGAAATGCAAAAACCACAGAGCACAATGAAAGGGACCGTTGTGCTCGTTCGCAACACAACCCGACTGGGGGCAAGCCTTTTACAACTATTTACCAAATCCGTGGAGAGTTCCACTGCCACAGTGATCAAATGTGTCTTCCATTTCATAGAATGTCTTTAGTACAGAGTTCTTCCATGTTAAGCTGAACTACATGGTAGAGCACATCAGCCAAAGGGTTTCCCTCAGTTACCTGGAGTTTACTTGGCAGTGCCAGCAAGCTCATCATATTCTGAATAGCTCCAAACATCTGCTCTGTTTGGGCCAGGTTATCCTGAAGGGCCTTCATCCTGCAGTCGAGTCTGCTCGCTCAGTAACTTGCCTCTGCATGATCTGTGTGCCTCGAAAGTTCCTCTCCGCCTCAGCAACCAGGTTACCATCCTCAAGCTCTCAACCGAGTCTCTAGACTTAGTTTGCCTTAGCTTCAGAGGCACAAACAAACAATTAGTTCTTGAGGAAAGACGTTTTCCTTTTTTTGAGTAATTTGAGGGCCACATTTCCCCACTACTCCCTCTGACCACCTAGGAAAGCAGCTCCTCTTAACAGCCACGCAACCGACAACCCAATCTGTCCGATGAGAGACTTTCAGAGATCCATCTAGAGATCCCAGCATTACTGAAAAGAACTTGTTTCTTGTAATCGCCTCTGTTCCACTTCAGGATCTGGCAGCTTGCTGAAGACCCTCAACATGCTATTTCTTTGACCTTTTTTTCACTTTGCTCATTTTAGAAATTTGACAGTTGTGTTCTGGTGAAACTGGTAGTCCAGCCTGTGCGGTTTTATTGACTGCACGGGATGACCTCCCACAGAACACATTTCAGTCCCTCCTTCTCTGTTCTCTGCATATCTGTCTCTTGCTCCCTCCCTCTTTGTGCACCTTGTCTCACTGGGGTTCACAGGCTTTGGACTGGGAACTTGAGGAGGAATAATATGTTAGGGTTACAGAAAATTCAGTGCAGGTCCCTCCAATGACCGGCTGGGACTACGGGTGGCTCTCGTGTCAGAGAATTTCTTTTCCACGTTTGTGTTTTTTTGGTATGTTTTGAGGTTTTTTTTCCAGCAACAGGAAATGTCTGTGTTTTGAAAAACTAAGATGTGTCATATTTACTGGGTTTTTTTCCCGTCATTGTGTACTAACGTTTCCTGAAATTATGCCTCATTTTCTCACAGTGCCAAGCACAGATCCAAAAACAAGGAAGCCTGCTGGAAATGATCAAAACCAGGCAAAAAACACCACAAAACAGTCTGGCGAATGAATGCAATTCACCGATTCAACATTTACACACTTGTTGAGTTGAAGACATGGTTCCCGCTCGGCTTTCTCTGTCTCGCCTCTTCATTCTGAAGGTTTTGCACAAAAGACACTATACCTGTTACACAGCAAACATAGCAACTGTTCATATGCTGCTGGTTTGCAGTAAAACTAGGATGGATGGAAAAACAGCTGCAATGGTGTCTTTAAACTTGCTTTTTCTTGTGACTGACAGACAGTGTTCATTGTAAAATTCTAATACCTGCTGCAATCCAATTTAACAAAGAGTGTTTTGTTTTCCAGGAAGGAGTAATGATATTAAGGAAAAAACTAATTAATGAATTTGATGACACATAGAGAACATCTTAGACATGTGTCACACAGATGTATAAGATATATACACACTTACATATATACAGTGTGTGTGCCTGTGTGTGTGTCTGTGTATAAAATTCCTTAAGTGTAGCTTCATTGTTCAGTGCCACCATTGTCACACATTCCAGCTACTGGCTGTTAAAGTAACATATGATATGAATACAAAATAGAAAAAAATGGGAACATAGACAGATAAAAAAGGAAAACTGCCAAGTAGCTACCAATAGTTCCCATATCATTAACTACCACATAATAAATAAGATAATATATTGCAATTTAAAAAAATAATTGGTTAAGTGATTTTCTAAAAATTATTATATTATTATCATATTATTTGCTGTCACGTGTATTGCCACTCCTGCTAGCTGCTGCTTAGGAAGGATGAATTCCAGGGTAAAGACTGTCAGAGAAATTTTTCTGTCTAGTGATATCTGACAATGATAACTTGCTTCAAGGAAGAGACATGGAAACATCTTATGGCTGCAGAGGTCTTTTACTTGATGCGCAGGGGAGACCCGTCGTATCCCCGAAATTACATCGTAGGGTCTCTCGAAGAGGGTCTCCTTGAGCAACATTACAGCTCCATTCTTATACGCATTGATTACAGTCATAGTAACGGAACTCATGGTAACAAGACGCAAACTTTAAGTTCACAACAACAATAACAATATCAATATAACTAGTCGGTTAACCTTATTAATAATATTTGTCATTACAATAGTCACAAGGAAACCTTTTCTGTTAAATCATTAAACATTAATCTGTAACAGTGTCTGCATCCTTACAACATTGTTTGCATCCCTTGTTACACCAACACAAACAGTATTATCCTTAAACATTTATGACCTCACTCTGAACTCATTTGTACTCAAACAACATCAATCATAAACTGTAAGAATATGTGAATAAACGAAAATATCATGAACAATATGAATAGTAAGGGGATGTCAAAATTTCACTCCCACAAGACAAATGAGAAGTTTACTAGAGAACCTAGCTGGAGGCCACAATAATGCTGAGGAACAGTTTGGGAGCATCTGTATGGCAGAAGAAGCCCTAAAACGTGCTGTATTCTTCCCAGTTGTCCACCTCTTGCTCTTGATGACGCTGTGGGATGGAGGTGAGGAGGCTTGCACCGTGACGTGGTGAGGAGAGTCTATTTTAGGGTAAGAGGATATGTGGCAGGGAGCATCATGAGGGAAGAGCCACACAGTGGCAGCACCCAGACAGCACAGCTTCTTTGCCCACGTCTGAGACAGGGCTGCAGATATACAGCTGACATCACCTACTTTTCTGCTGTCATCACACGGCTCACACACACAACATGCATCACATTCCCTGCACATTCCGTCTTTTAGCCCGACTGGCCTGTGCTTCCCCCAGTGTCTGACTCATGAGTTTCACGGCGGTATCAATGGAGGACAGAGTAGGTTGAACTCCATCCAGACTGAAATCTGTTTTGTCAGTCTGAAAAAAGTTTAAACACTTTCATCTTGTAGTTCTTGCATTTTCAACTTGCTGAAGTGAAGCGCCAAAATCCCATCAATTTGGGTTCTTTTGCAGCTGTGCTTGTTGCACCAGACAAGTTCTCATAGAGGGGAGGGAGAAGAAAGAAGGAGCACTAACGTCCTCCCAGAGGCAGCATCTACCGCACGGAAGCTCACAGGTCCTCCTCACGTTAATCCCTTCGGCAAATCTGCTGTTATTCGGGGAGAGGGAGCAGGCTGTGGGGCTTAAATCGTAATCTGCATTAAGACGCCGCTGTGGGGCAGCGTGGCATCCATGAGGTGGAAACACAAGGAAATGCTCACCTCAGCCTTTCCGGTCATTCCCTCCATCACAAAGTTAACAGACTTCTCTGCACAGGAGATGTTGCTTCCAGCACTCTAATCGCTTTAGAGGAGAGGAGCAAGACAACAATAACATCTGTCCTAGATGCCTTTTCAGAGGGTGTTGTAGCTTTTTTCTGTGGTAAGTTACACATTCCAACCTCTACAGATAGACAGACGTGAGCGCTGCTTGCAGTTTGGATGTCCCTGTACTGCACATCGAACCGTTTCTGCTGTTGAACCCTAGAGCCTGGTTCTATTTTCGTTGTTTCCAAAGCCTGGGGACAGAGAGGAAATTAAGAACAGGGGTTACAGCAAGTTCACAGCATCTTGGATAACAACCCAGCTTCCCCGTCTTCATCCTGGTGGCCTATTGTAGGAGCAATATCCTGTTGTAAACATGTCTGATACAGTGACAGGATTTAAAAAAGAAAAAAAAAACACTTCTGTTGTAGAGGAAGCGCTTTGTGTAGCTTTGTGACTGCTTTGTCTGGTTTCCGCTCTTTCTCTTGGGGTTCCTCCCCTTTCGCTGTGTAAGGGAAAAGGCCCAAGAAGGCGGTGGCAATGCAAAATAGCCAACAATATCTACATCTATCTGTCTGTAAGTCATGAGTACTTGACTAATTTTTCCTCTCAGTTATGATTATTGTTGTTGTTGTTGTTGTTGTTGTTGTTGTTGTTGTTATTGGACAGCTTGGCAGCCCAGCGGGTAGCACTTCTGCCTCACAGAGCTCAGGCTGTTTGGGTGTGGATTCAGATTCAGCTCTGTCAGTGTTGGGTCTGCATCTTCTTCCCGTGTCTGTGGATTTCCACCAAGAACTCTGGTTTCCCACCACAGTCTAAGCACATGTGATTTACATGCACTTGTTTGCCCATATTGTGTGACTGTGACTGTACGTGTTTGGGGTGTGGGGGGCATCATGCAATGGCCTGGAGTCCCATCCAGGTTGTTTCACAGCCTGGTTCACATGCTGCAACCATGACCAGGACACAAAGGATTATTTTTGATTATAAGGGAATTAAGAAAAATTATAAGCACCAAAATACAAAAATTGAAATGCAGTAGGAGAAGAATAAAATCAAACTAAATTGGCAAAGAACAGACTCCCAGCAGACTAAAGCACCACAGATGCTGTGTTTAAACCAGGCTTTCTAATTTAGTTCCATCTTCCCTGATGCTGAATTAGTTACTCAACACCAGAGGCACTTTGCTCAGTTGAGACACTAATCGCTGTGGACAGAATCTATTTTCTCCTAAAGTATCATTAACTGAACTGATATATGATTATTTTGAATCAGCAGTTGTTCTTTAATTCAAATTCACTGTTCTTTAGTCCCACATTCTCAGAGGGGCTGTTTTCCAGCTAGCTGCACTGTGATGTACAGTACTGTGCAAAAGTCTTAGGCATGCAACTTCAGTGTCTGTTGAGAAGTACAGG
>UFQX01000129.1:1118746-1134600 GCA_900497675.1 Arapaima gigas | reverse complement strand
GATAAGAATCTACCTGTACTTCTCAACACACATTCAAGTTGCATGACTAAGACTTTTGCACAGCACTGTATAATAATAATAATAATAATAATAATAATAATAATAATAATCAAGGCAATGACAGTAAAAGAAATTATTATGGGGCAGCAGGATACAAATATTACAATTGTATGAATGCCCCTTCTTTTGTAGGTATCGATCAGTTTGTAATTTGAAGGTTGTTGTTTCGAATCTCACTGACTGAGGTACTTCCCCTGAATTGCTACATTAGGAACACCCACCTGTATAAAGAGGGTAAATTAGTGTGCAGTTGATTGTCTAACATGGTAAGCGGTCGAGTAAATAAGATGTAATGCAAGATGATGATAACCCTAATAAAAGATGAATAAGGGAGCGAATTCCTTATATCTGCTCAAGCGCTTGGCATTTACTGTGTTATTTCCAGTGAGCGCCTCCTTGCTCCGCCTGCAGGATCTCCAGCGATGGAGATGGGTGTGACTTTCGTTCTGGAAGATGTTTAGTCGTGAACGAGGGAGGCAATTCTGTGACAGGAGCCCCCCCCCCACCCCCCAGCCATCCATACCTCTGTGCTCAAAGCTCCCTGTCCTCTGCCCTGCCCACCATCTTCTCCTCCAGGTGAATGGAGACATCCCACCCCGACTCAAGAAGAGCGCACACGAAATCATCCTGGAGTTCATCCGGTCCAGACCACCTCTGAACCCAGTGAGTGCGACAGGTGCTAGGAACCCGCCACAGGGTGGTGACGATGACGATCGTGATGTTGTTGATGGTGACGGTCATACGGTCTTATGAGTGATTGTGCTTATTTTTAAAACGCGATTGGCCAACATCTATTAGACCAAAATGAAAGTAAGTAGATCTTAGCACAATGATGTAATAACGTTGCTGTTGTCCATCACCTGCCCGTCACCTGTCTGTTCCCCGCGTAGGTGTCTGCTCGGAAGCTCAAGCCCCACCCCCAGCGGCCGCAGAGCCTGCACGAGCGCATCCTCGAGGAGATCAAGGCTGAGAGGAAGCTGAGGCCGGTGTCGCCGGAGCAGATCCGCAGGAGTCGTCTCGGTGAGGGTCCCGTCCCTGCAGTCGGCGGGTCACGCCCGTGCCTGCATCCCCACAGTGCAACTGCTGTCCTCCTGTACCAAACACTCCAGTTGGGCGTAGCGATTCAGGTTGTGGACCCTGGTCAAAGGGGTCACCAGCCGAGCTTCTACGGAGAGATAAACAAATGAACCTTCTGCTGAAGAAAGCAGGTCCTTAACCACCGTCCAAACTGCAGCCTTAGTGTATATTGACACCGTCACCAAACACGTGGCTTCAGTTAATGTGAAACAAATCACTTTGATTCATTAGTTTCCCAGGAAGTCCTGATGTGTACTGCTGTATGAACTACGCATGCAGAACATACTCCCAGCTTTATGTTGTCATCAAGGTCGTGGTTGACCGTAAACAGGCCGTAAATAAAGCAAAACAAAGCTCTGGTCTGAATGTTGGTCAACCCTGACCTCTGTTAGCAACACACGACCCTGCAGCAGGTGCTCAAAGCGGGGTCAACATGCAGTTCCACAATATCCCATACAGCAAGGTCCACAACAGGTGGAGTCCAACAGAGCGCTCCTTGCCTCCCATGTGGTTGTCAGACCAGATGGCAGGGATCTGACCCCATGTCATTCTCCGCTGCTTATTTGCTTAAATGTGTGAAATCAACATGTTTTGACACATTGCTATGTATCTGGCCCCATCCATATATATAATACATATATATGGTTAGTTCAGCTTTATTTTCATATTCAGTATTGTGGTTTTGATTGGTAAATTTTTGGTCTGTTGGTGATCCTCAACGTGGGAAAAAAAGGGTAAGATTGTAAGATCAGACGTGTTTTCTGAAAATTGCACTTTTTGTGCAATTTTAACCACAAAATATATTGCACCGTCTTCCGTTTAGATTTTAGAATCGCACCACCTTGGAATATTTTACGTGTTTAGGGAGCAGAAAAATATAACCAGGTGCCCAAGGTGAAATCCAAGGTGTGCAGATTCTGAAACTGACTAGTTTTCCTTAGGATAACTAAGGCAAAATTGTAAAAGTTTGCAGATTTTAAAATGTTTACCATGTCAAGTTAAACACGTCAAGTTTCTCTCTTCGGCAGTTTCTGCTTTTTTTAAGTCACCTCAGAATGTCTTTTCTTTCCTTGGATTTATTTTCTTCCGTCCTCTGATGCCTGTTTCTTTAACATTCCGAACTGTTTTTCTTGCAGTAATTCGACCACTTAGCATGTCATACAGTTTTGACTTGTCAGGTAAAGAACCTTCTCTGCCTGGCTGTGGTGTCTGCTTGGCCGCTGCTTGCTGTGCTTGTGTGGAACCCATGCCGCTCGCTTCCCATCCCACGCTTGTCACGTGCAGGCCGGCCTGGGCGAGCCGCCTCATCGCTGAAGCCAGACACCGGTTCGGGGTGAGGTCAAATCCAGTGTTGGGGTTTGGATCCCTGGGCGGTGGGGGGTTCAAAGGTCAGGCATCATAGCAGCACCCACTTGCTACCTGCACCATTAGTTCCGTGCGTTCAGATTTCATACAGGATTCTATTCCTGTCTTTTTACTGTTGACTCCTCAACTCTCTAAGGTCACGGACATTTGTCAGTTACACCTAAACATCGTAGAATAGAAAATCCCCCAGTATTCCTTTATTTCTGTACAAGTACGATTCCGCTGGAAAGACTCCTCTCTTTTAGTCTACGTACTGGGTGGAGATGGCTATTATTTATTTCACCACATTAACATGTCTGCACTTCTTTCATAGCCCACAATCCTGTCAAGCACATTGTCTCTCAACCAGTCGCCACAATCAGTTACTGTAAATCTAAACCACAGCTGAAGTATTAGAGCGGGGAGAAAATAAACTGTAAACATTCCCTTATTTAAATCATGTCAGCAGCATTAGACGTGTATATACATATACAGTACTGTGCAAAAGTCTTAGGCACCTGTGGGAAAAATGCCATAAAGTGAGGATGGTTCCAAAAATAATGCCATGAATACTTATTAGTCAATAAACCTTCTAAAAAGCGCAGGAGACAAAAAAAACCTCAGTCAGATCAATATTTGGTGGGACCACCCTTTGCCTTTAAAACAGCATCAGTTCTCTTATGCAAACTTGCATGCAGTTTAAGGTGGAGGTTGGTAGGTTCTTCCAAACATTTTGAGGAAGTGGCCACAGTTCTTCTGCAGACTTTGACTGTCTCTGCACGTCCTCCCAGACTGACTCGATCATGTTGAGATCAGGGCTCTGTGGGGACCATACCGTCTGTGGCAGGATTCCTTCTTTTTGCTGAAGATAGTTCTGTATGACTGAGGTTGGGTGTTTGAGGTCATTCTCAGGCTGCACAATGAATTTGGGACTAACCAGAAACCTCCCTGATGGTGGATAAGAATCTACCTGTACTTCTCAACACACATTCAAGTTGCATGCCTAACACTTTTGCACAGTACTGTATTTATGATGTTGTCTTTGTTGAGCTGCTCAGCAGAGCAGTACAGCTTTACCCTGTGAAACAGGTGGACATTTACTGAAGTAATTCAGTCCAAGTACGTCGTTTAAAAGGTGGAAAACACGAGCACTTATTGAGGCCTGAACCTGGGACCTTTTGGGCGGTTCCTTAACCTGCTGCCCACGTTATTGCTTCTGCTCCTGCAATTCAGGTGCAAATTTGAGATTTGTTTATTTTGAAAGGCAGAACTGTTTTTGACCCAAGAGTGAAACTGTGTTCAGAAAGTCCTTTCTAAATAAATGTACTTTGTCACTGTTTAAAATAAAAATGTACATAATGGTGTTGAAACCTAACTAGAAGCCCATTATGAAGCAAAGCCAGACCCGCAGAGCAAGTCGATTTCTTGGCTCTGCATCCTGCTTATTTTAGGATGGAATTAGATTGATTTCTTTCTAATGCCACTTCCAAACCAGGGAAATGTCACCGCGGGGGAACCATCGTCCTTTGTTGCCGGCGGTGTAAATGACACCAGCTCTAAATGTACCTGGAAGGTCGGGGCAACACAACGTGCCTTTTCTGCCTTTTCTGCTGACTGAAACCCAAGGAGTCAATGGGCTGCTTCTGAAACACAAACTCTTGGCTTTTCTGCTCCCTCATAAACACGCCATGTGAAACAAGGCCGGTCTGTTTGCTTTCAACCCGCGTTATCCGTTCTGAGTGTCAAGACCTGGAGGAGTCTGTTAGGCCCTCACCTCTTTCGCAGGGGTTGTGGTCCCAAATGTTGGCGTATGAGAAGGTAGAAACATGAGCAACGTGAGGGTGGAGAACTTGGCAGTGGGGGCTGCTGTGGGATTCACTCTACTTGACCAAACCCACCACATCCATAACACCGGTGTCTGAAGAGCTTCCATCACGCTGCTGGTATCAGTCGTGTGTGTATGTGTGTGTGTGTGTGTGTGTGTGTGTGTGTGTGTGTGTATGTGAGATGCGCCGAACTCCCATCACTTGCTGCTTGGCTTCCACACATTACCTGTTACAGTTGAAAGCCATTTGCACCTCACCCATCCTCTCAGGCCAGCTGGCCTTTTCTAACCAGAAGAAACTGGGTCCAGAAGGTGGGCTGGACCTGAGGTGGGTGGGCAGACTTCGTATGAAGCTGTACTGTGATATTTTTCTGTTGTGTTGAATTTGAAATCCTTGTTTGGTTTGCCAAAAGTAGCACAAACAAAGATCCTGAATGGATGATGCAGGCTTCTTCCCATTGAGATGAGATGTTTCTTAAGCATTCTTGTGGCCCTGCTGACGTTTCACAGCTGTCCTGCAGCATCCGAGCGGCTGCACACACAGGCCGTTTTGATCGGTGTGTCTGTGAAAGTGGTGACACCCCCCTCCCCCGGAGTGATGTCTCAGATGGGCACGGCAAGGTGCTTGCTGGACGGGCGCTCATTGATATGCAGGCCGTGGTCCCGTCCCGTCCCGTCTCGTCTCCCGGGAGGCGACTGGCAGGGTCTGAATGTGTTGGCAGCTCCCCAGTGCTGCAGAAGCACATTTTAATTGACTCTCTCCCTATTGCTACACCTCCTTCTCGCACCTTCTCTCCATTCGCTGACCCACCGTTACTGCAGAGAGACCGAGGAAGCATGTGCTGTGTGCTCATGGGGCCAGAACACCAAACCCCACCGAGAAACCATTGGTTATCTCTGTTAGTTCCACTTCCAGACCAGTCCTAGTAGAAGGCGTTTCTAGAAGGTCCACCTCTGCTTTAATTCACAAGTTCAGGTGTTAAACGGAGGGAATGTTCATCTCCGGTGCCAGACTGCGCAGGTGCAGTAAAGTAAACGTGTCCAACGAAAGATGGCCAAATACTGTTTGTTTCTGTAAAAAATTCTTTTTCATGTTTGTTAAAAATAGCCCCTCATTTAGTGGTCGGTAAAAAGCTCACGTTTCTGTGATTTCCACACAGGCTGCTTAGACCCTGGTGTGGGAGGTGAAAATCTTGAATACTGGCATTCGAGGGAGAACCTGGGATACCTTGAACGTAGAAAAGGCGTCCAGCTTTCTGAAGATCTCTAAGACAGTCGTGTTAGTTGAGCGGTGTTAAAAACCAGCAGCTAAAGTACTGTAGGCAGTTTGTGATGGAGGGATTATTGGAACTCTGGGGTGGTGGAGGAAACTCAGGTTGATCTTTGTACAGTTCGTCTGTGGAAGACCGCACCTCGGCTGGCTGGCTGGAATAGCCGGACAGCCCAGCGTATTGCAATATTGTTTTAACACAGTTTCTGGAATTTTTCAAAAAAAACTTTAAAAGGCAAAGTGAAACACAAATTCACTATATATATATATATATATATATATCAATATTTCAAGTGATCAGGCATATAAGTCTAAATATACAGTGCAAAAAATATTTTATTAAATGCAGAATTGGTGAGAAACCACATTGTCTCATTTTTTTCATAATATGCTGTTTTACAAAACATTTTAGTTATATTTTGTTTGTGTACGACGGGTTTTTACTTCTGGAGTTATTATAAAAAAAAAAAAAAAAAAAACTTTTTGGTCGATGATGTGTTTTGCGTGCGTGTAGTCTGACTTATTTTCCTCCTGTTACGCCGCTCGTGCAGACGTGTCGACCTCTGAGTCTTCCAAGAAGAAAATCCTGAGCGCGCTCGCTCTGTCCAACGGGGAGGCTTCTGCTCAGGGCCACCGGGGCAATGCGGGGCCATCCCAGGCGCAGAAGAAGAGGCTGTTGAAGGCCCCCACGCTGGCTGAACTGGACAGCTCCGAGTCGGACGTGAGTGTTTGTCTGAGCAAAGACGTTGTTTTAAGGATTTTCTGCACCGACGCTGATCGCGTTTGTCAACAACTCCTGGGTGCCGTGCAGGAGGAGACCACGCGCTGGTCGGCCAGCAGCTCCAGCATCTCCACGTCAGTGGTGGAGGACACGTCTCCGGAGTCAACTGTGAGCAAGAAGAGTAAGGCCTTCACACAGCCTCCACGTTCCAGCACGCACTGCTGCGTATTTGCGCTGTGATATCCACCTTCTGCCTCTCTTCCCCCCTCTAACCCTGCCCATCTCCTCCACCTTCACCTCAGCCCCACCCATGTTCCTGCCCATCTCCTCCACCCCCCAGCCAGAAAGGCGGCACACGCCCCAGAGGAGGCACTCCATCGAGAAGGAGACCCCCACCAACGTGCGCCACTTCCTTCCGCCAGCCCGACAGAGCTCCAAGTCGCTGGTGAGCGTGTGCCCAGAGAGGTGGTCCGCATCGATCAGATGACACATCTCTTAATGAAAACCAGGGATTATTTGTGGTTCAAACACACTGGGCAGCTAATATGCCCATCTGGTGTGTTGAATTGTTCTTTAAAGGCCTTTGTTTAAAATGAAGGTATGAATATAGGATAAAGCTCTGCTAACTGCAGGGGGTAGCAATTTGAACACTTCTGTGCAGCTCAGGGTTGGCCGTATCGGGCAACGACTCAGTACAATGTTCCGGAAGGTTGGTGAATGTGCAGCGATGGGCTTAAACCCCACGGTAATTCCCTCGCTGTGCCTTGTGGGGATTTGGGATCTTTCCTTTGACGTAATCGGACTGCAGTAACATTTTGTCCCTCCAGCCCCCCAACCCCCCCACTGATGGTAGTTTTCGCTTCTGCCCTGTAAGATGCGTGTCTTTAGGGAACAGGAGCTCCTGCTTCTGCTCAGTGTCTGTGTACCACAGGAAGCCGGAGACATTTGCATCCGCAGAGCTGCTGTATTTCGTGGAGCTTGGCTCAAGCCCCGTCCGCCCTTCCACTCCGCCGCTGCCTCATCAATGTGTGTATCGCTCAGGTGGGGACGATAGGCGGCTTGTTTCCCAGGATGCCCCTCGGCCCCTCCTTGTCTGCCGCCCTCCGTCCCCTGCAGACCGCTCACCCTTTTGAGGCGTCTGCATTGCGGGCCGCGTGGGCTGTGGCCGCCCTGTTCTGGAGCGCCTGTGCTACACCCAGGCCCAAGGTTTGACCCTCCAATGTGCCCCTGCCCCCTCCCCGTCGTCCATCCAGCCAGTGTAGCTGTCTACCACGCTCACAGCGCTTCAAGCTTGCTGGAGAAATCCACACCCAGGCTGGGATGTTGGATTGCGAACCAGCTTAGGCAGAACGATAAGTCTGCTGATCTCCATGCTTTGTTAAAGATAACCACCATCTCCCATTCCCCATAGGCGCCAATCATTAAAGCGCTGCTTTGCTGTGTCTAGTAGAAGCTGTAGCTAGCTAGCTAACTAGCAGTCCCTACCCACGCACCCTCTTCTGAGAGGAATATCACAGTCAGAGCAGTTTGGGTTTTAAACCTCTATAGCCTGGATACCGAAGAGACTCCATACAGAGGCGTGACTCTTCCTTTTTGGAGGAACATGTTGTCTTGGACTGTGTTTTGTTTGCCCACGTTACCTTCCTGAGGCAGGGATTTTGTGTAGGAACGCTGCGAATGGTTTCCCGTTCCCCATCAAGCACCGGTGTGATCCATCTGCTGAAACAGCGGGTCGTATGGACTATGCCCATCTCCGACTGTTAGTGCCTTAGACCCCTGGCACACGGTTTGACGTCTTTTCCGGAACAGGAAAAATTGGATTAATTCCTTACGTGGGGGACCTGATTTGAATGACCTGACGCTCTGGTGTCAGTGAACTTCATCAGAACCGAGTTTATAAAATTTGATGTTTAACGGAATTTTTCCTGAAAGTTATTAATATGTCTTTGATTTACTCTTCCTGCTCAGCCCAATGTTCTTTTAGCCTCTGAAAAGCATGTAAACAGTTGTTATTTTGGTGGTCAAGGTGCAGGTAAAACGGTGTAGTTTACTTGTGTAATTTCTCCAATGGTCAGGTTGACGGTGGAGCCGGTGCCAAACCGGTAGGTGTTGTGAGACCCAATTTATCCCCGATACTCTGGGTACTAACAGTGAGGAGGTGGACCTAACAGAAAGGGGTGTGGTTCCAACACTGAGGAGGTGGTCCTGACAGAAAGGGGTGTGGTTCCAACACTGAGGAGGTGGTCCTGGTAGAAAGGGGTGTGGTTCCAGCACTGAGGAGGTGGTCCTGACAGAAAGGGGTGTGGTTCCAGCACTGAGGAGGTGGTCCTGACAGAAAAGATGCAGTACTACCGTTAAGGGGGGGGGGGCTGTTAATGCTGTAAAGACAGAACTTTCGTGCCAGGCCAGTGCTTTCTAAACAACCAACATCTGGGTCTTGTATGATCACCTGGGTTCAGCTGAGTCAAAATAACATCAGCATCAAGAAAATAACATTCACTAACAAGAAAATCTGATCAAAATAAAAATATTAAATTAGCTGTTGAAGTTATAATTTGTCCTTGCAGCTTTTTCAAAAAGACAGCTTGAAATTTTGTTTGTTTAAAATTGTTAAATGAGTTTATTTATTTATTTTTTTTAACTGCTTGACCATTTCCTAAAATATTGCTTGGTCTTATTTTGAAGTGCAGCATCATCAGATTGTCAGATAAAGTTATTTTTATTATAGTTTTATAAACTTTTTTACTGAGCTATGACTTTACTCCACTGGAAGAGACAGAGGAATATTTTGGGGATGGCGCTCAAGCTCTTTTCTGGGTCCGGGATGTGGGACGGACTTTTAAACAAAACCCATAACTAGAGTAAATCTTAAAGGAATGTTCAATTTCGTCGAACCCGTGCTCCTGGGGGGCTCTAACTGAACGTTCAGCTGGACCAGGTGCTCGACACACGGTGGCAGAGCAGGATGATGGGGAGGAGGCCCGGAACAGGTTGTCGTGGTAACGGCGCCCCGTGTGTTGCAGGAGGAGTTCTGCTACCCGGTCGAGTGTCTGGCTCTCACAGTGGAGGAGGTGATGCACATCAGGCAGGTGCTGGTCAAGGCCGAGCTGGAGAAGTTCCAGCAATACAGAGACGTGTACAATGCGCTGAAGAAGGGAAAGGTACATTTAATATCCATCAAAGCACACATGTCACATTTTAATGACAATAAGAACAATAGCCAAAAAATTGCTGGTTTAAACTCTGCTGTTCCTGTGAGAAAGTTTCTAGAATTAGATCAATAAATGTTTAGACAAAATCTGTTTAATTTAGACAAAAGCGTTAGATATCAATTCCTTAAGTTGTCTTTGGTACCTAAACTGGTTTCCGTGCTCCGCTTGCACACGGAGGATGAATGTCCGTGTTTATGAAAAGAAATACGTGGCCAAGGCCCAGTCTGGTTTCTTAACTGCTTTGTGACAGTGGAGAGGAAGGGATGTGATGTCTTCTGTCCCCAACAGCTTTGCTTCTGCTGCCGGACAAAGAGATTCTCCTTCTTCACCTGGTCGTACACCTGCCAGTTCTGCAAAAGGTGAGCCTCGTTCCCAAGCCCAGGCCCAACTCGACTCGAGAGCAGCGGCCGCGTTCCCAGAGTGCACTTGGGTTTGTTCTAAACACGACACCGAATGATTTAATGACGCAACTCGGGACCCCAACACGAGCAGTTTGAGACCTTCTGAAGTCCACTGAGTGCTGCTTCAGTGTCCAGTGGTTCAATGACGAGAAGTTAGATGTGATAAACGCAAAATGTCAAATATTAAAACTGTTCCTCATCTGAGGGCAGCAGATAATGCAGCTTTAAGAACATGTACTTCTAACCTGAAGGTGGGTGGGATGAATCCCACTCCTGCCACCCTTGCTCAAGGTACTTAGCTTGCACAGCTGTACAAGTGGCTTAAATTCTGTAAGTCATTCTGGATATTAAGCAATTATGTAAGTAATAATAATATTAATTAATAAAGTATTGTTTGTGTGTGGGGATGTGGAGTCCAGTGTATCTGGAGAACGATGTGGTTCACTGTTGTCTTCCTGCCCCCCCCTGCAGACCGGTGTGCTCGCAGTGTTGTAAAAAGGTAAGCCCTTTACCTTCTGCCAACTCCACATTTTTCAATGGTTGGACCATCACCGCTCAGCTGGGTTCGCATCCCAAGGATGAGGTCACTCCTCGTTCTCCTTCCTCTCCCAGATGAGGCTGCCGTCGAAACCCTATGCCAGCCTGCCGATATACTCCCTGGGTCCCAGCGCCCTGTCCAAGGTAGAGGCCGTCCCTCAGCCAGACAGGCCCTCTTCCAGCCTTCAGTGGCAAGCCCTGCATCCTTCTGTCTCCAGGTTGGTATCTGTGCTACCAATATCCATCCACCCATCATCTGTCTGGCATCCATTAATCCATGCATATGTCCATCCAAAATTGATCTTTGATCAGTTAAAAATATGGTGATTTTACGGCATCTAACAAATGTAATAGAACGTGCTACTAATGTCATGTAATGGTCTGCAACTTGGTGCTGTACACCCACTGTGGACTTCTGATGCTCACCCCCCACAGGTTATCCAGGCAAGGCTCCAGGTTGTCCATGGACGAGGTGGATCTTCCCAAAGAGCTGACAGAGGACTGGAGCACCATCGAGGTGTGTGTGGACTGCAAGAAGTTCATCTCGGACATCATCTCTTCCAGCAAGCACAGCCTATCTCTGGCCACTAAGCGAGCACACCTCAGGCGTAAAGCCCAGTCCTTCTACGCATCCTCGGGGAACAAGTCTGAGTACCGTCCCTCTGAAAGAACAATCAAAGAGGTGTAGGGCCTGTGCCTTCCTCCATCATCTTTGCGCCCATGCTTGTGGAGATACCCTCCCAGCATCCTTCAGTGCAGCACATAAATTGCAGAGGTTCAGGACTGGCAGTGCAAGTCAGCCAGCATCATTCTGCTGTTGTGCATTTTCATCCTTCTCGCCGGGCACGCAGGGCTATGGGCGGTACTATGGGCAGGGCTGTGGGCAGGGCTGTGGGCAGGGCTATGGGTGGGGCTGTGCCCAAGAATGGACCAATGGCTGGATTTGTTTTATGATAATGTGCCCTCAAGTTTGAATCCTTTAAGACAAAAGAATTTTTTTTTTTTCTGAGACTGTTGTATATATACTAACCCTCCCCAGTCATCCTGCCCCAATGCTCTCCCGCCCAGAGGCGCATCAAGCGACTGAACAATGAAGTGCACAGCGGGACCCTCGGCATGGTACTGTACCCCTCCCCCCACCCCGACCTTCCCTCTCAGTTAGGATTGATTTTCACCGGGGCCCCCAGGGATGTGGAAACAACTGCTGTCCCTTTACAGGATGATGAATGAGCACAAGGCCAATAATCGTGCAAATGTAGGGGAAAGTACTTTTCGGCTTTTTAATGCTGCGTACCGTTTCATTACCGCAAAGATCGCGGATCCATACCGTGGGTTAAACTGCGCTGTGCAAGTGAGAACATTGGCGTGAGATTCCGAGCCAGCGGTTACTGAGCCAACGGCGAGCAAACGGCAGCGAGCGAAAATTCACGGCAATATTGGTCTATATACAGATATCTGCCTCAGCCATATGGGTTATAAAGAGTGTTTTTTCTATACAAGATAAATTTTTCTGGGAAGTCAGTAGCGCGCGTGTGTTTTATATGAGATGAGGCCTCAGGTCAGGCAGAAGCTAAGAGGAAGGTATCAGCCATTGATAGATGTTCTTTGCCATGATGAATAAAATTACCTTTTTTATTGGGACCCCTCGGTGTTTAAAGTGCAAGAGTCGAGTGACGGCTTTCGTCAGTGATTTGTCACATTTCAGTTTTGTGAAATGTGACCGCCGCAGACAACGGGTATCGTCCGGGAGGGTTTTCCCATTTAGAATGTTTTTGCTCTGTATTTCCACGGTGTCCTTTTGTGTTGGGTCACAGGTTTCTGAGTTACTCCTCCTTCAGATATTTTGGTTTGGCCGCTCCTTTACGCTTTATTTCTGTTCGTGCAAGAATGCAGCAGAGGAGGGCAGAATGTGAACGAAGCCATTTTGTCTTCTGTGTCATACAGTGGGCAGGGACTGGAAGAATGAAGTAGACACTATACACTGTAAAGCTGAATTCACGTCTCCAAAACCTTAAAATTATCTTTATGTGAGAGTTTATTTAACTGTTGAGTTCATATTTAATTTAAGTCCCGCCAAAAGGCTCGCCTGTTGTCCGGAGGGGTAGCCTGTCGGAAGGCTTGGTGAACTGTCTTACTGTAAATACGAGGTGTATCGGGACCCGAATGGGCCGGTCAGTCCTGTGGCCTCTGTGTCCGGCGGGTCAGTGAGGGCAGATGGGCAGAGACCTGCCGGTCGCTTTGTGTACATGCTGTATTTACAAACTATTTGGATCTACTGAACTGTCTGAATACATAAGTGGATTATTATTATTCATACTATTTTCATAGCTTATTAGATCTATTTTTGAGTTTTGTTTAAACCTAATTTTTTTTCTCATTTACACAAACATTTTTTTTCACTCCAGCTTTTTCTTTTACTTAAGCCTCTTACCAAAAAAACATTAAAAAAAAAACATTTTTTTGCAAACCAGCGTTGACTCTGACTCCTGTTTTTATTTATCCTGCACTTCATGTTCTGAAAGATTTGACAAGTGGTGAATTATAAATTAATTAGAAAATAAACATATATAATTTTATTAGTATTTTTTAATGGTGAAATTAAATGTATTGTCTGATGTAATTTAGTTACTGAACCCCCATCGATTCCACAGTTTTTATTTGATTCGTTGAATGGGGAATGATTTTAAGGTTTTTTAAAAATTAATTTCAAATTATGAAGAAGGTAGGGACACTAAAACAGCAACGAAATACAAACCAAACATCTTGCTATCGCTGGAAATGCAAGTTTCTTTAAAAAAAACCGTGTGTCAGTTTAACAGTTATATTCTTCAATGTTTAAATATCCCTGAGGAAGTCAGTCTTCTGTCACTCAACTTGTCACCAGTTTAATGCGTCTAGGAACTGGCATCATTTATTTATGCCGTTTTTCTTCGACATTTTACTTGAAGGTTGTCTTAAACAAGGTGCGTAAGAGTGAAAGTGCACGGTTCTTTAGTTAAAGCCCGTCCTACTGCAGATGCTATCCATCCTCACCGTGAAAACCCGAACATCTTGCTGCAGAATCCCGTCCATTATTCTGGGGACAAAGGTCAATTCCAAGGTAGACGTCACCCTGACGGAGCTCTGCTGAACCCACATGACAGAGTGGTTTGATCCTCCCTCGTAGTGTCACCGGGGCTCAAAGCACAGCAGAAACCGCATTCATTCCCCCAGAGGCTAAAACCACTAAAAAAAGATGTCCCACTATGCAACCCATCCACATTCTTCAGCTTCATGCTGAACACACACACATTGCACCATTTCAATGGGCTTCACCTTATTTGAGCTGTTCCTGCAAAAGGTTCCCTTAAGGTTTCACTCATTGTTTGGTGAGGAAAATATTCCACTTTTGAGCAGTGGTGGAAAGGATGCTGTAGGTTTTCAGATCTCCCCCCCCCCAACCATTTCCTTGCCAGTGGCATGATAGCACCCTGGGTAGAGCTGATCCTTCACAGCTTTGTTGTAGGTTTGAACCTGGGTCAGTGTGTGGCATTTGCATGTTTGTGTAGGGTTTCCACCACAGTCCAAAGACATGGATTTCAGGAGAACTTCTGATGCTAGACTCCCTGTAGTGACTGAATGAGTGTGTGGTTGTCCTGTGATGGACTGGCTCCTATCTAGGGTGCTTCTTGCCTCCCATTGCTCTCCCAGGATGGGCTCTGGTCCACTGGTTATTGATAACTGATGGATTGGCTTTATTTACACACGCATAGTGTTCCCCCACTGCCACTGTTCCAAGTCACTGCAGTGAAAGCATGAAATTGCTCAATGACTTTAATCCTCCTCAATAAAGATATCTTTCACCATTCCCTCATTCCAGGGTGTCTTTACTAGTCACTGATGTAGGTCTGGTTGCTGCAGGAGTCACTCAGATTTTGCCCACATTCCCTGCAGTTTTCCAGAGCTCATCTGTCCTGTAAAATTAGCAGACTGTATGTCACAGGTAATTTTAATCTGGAATACCTCCCACTTTCTTGGGTTCATGCTCTTTACACCAAATTTTAATCCTACCACCTGGATGTCACAGCAGAAATTGAGATTCATCAGACCAGGTAATGTTTTTCTAGTCTTCAACTCTCCAGTTTCAGGGGGCCAGTCCCACTAACCTCATCTTCCTGAGGAGGGAACCTGAGTGGAACCCAAAGCGGTCTTCTGCTGTTGTAGCCCATCCGACTCAAGGTTTGATGTGTCGCGCGTTCAGAGATGCTTTTCTACCCACCGCTGTTGTGAAGAGTGGTTATTTGAGTTACTCTGGTCTTCCTCTCAGCATGAACCAGTCTCCTTGGATCTGTCCCATCAACAAGGTGTTTCTGCCCACAGAACTGCTGCTCACTGGATGTTTTTTGCCCCACCCCTCATTCTGTGTCAACTTTTGGGAACTGTTTTGCGTGAAAATCCCAGGAGAGCAACAGTTTCCCAGAACAAACACATGCCACTCTGTCTGACAACCACGTCAAAGTCAGATCAGTTGCTGAAGCTCGTGGCCCCCGGCTGCACAATTTTTTGCACTGCATTGCTGCCGCGTGATTGGCTGATTAGATAACTGTGTGAATGAGCAGGAGTACAGGTGTTTCTAATAAAGTGGCCAGTGAGTGTATACAAACCCGTGTTGAGGTCAACATGCGTGAAAAGGAAATTTCAAACTGCAAGAAGGTCCTGTGTAGGGAAATACTGAACCACATTTGTGACCATATTTCATAGGACCCCTTATCTTCTGCACAGCTGGTGGCCTACAGGTTAGTCTCACTATCTTGTGACCTGGTGGTTCCTGGTTCAAATCCTTAGAGGTCCTTTAACAGAGGAACTTACCGTGAACTGATGTGGTAACAATGACCCACCTGGTTAATGGTTAGATCACTGTAAAGATGATCATCTAGCATTGTTACTCACCCTGGCTAAAGGCATCGGCTAAATAAAGTCCAATAACGTTTTGGAGGCGCTGCTGAGATGTCTTGCTGTGCTTTGTTCCCCATCTGGCCTGTAAATCTGCCAGTTGCTCTTCAAATTATTTCACAAGCTGGTGAGGGAAAACGGTGATAACAGAAATACGGTAGAATATATTCAAGATACTGCGATACGTGCAATTGTAACAACCGAGAGCGTTCAGTCTCCAGAATGCAGAAGGAACGTGGCTGACGGCACGACGTGCGGCTGACGCAGCTGGATCTGAAACAACAGCGATGCCACGTTGGGGCGGCAGAGCTGAAGAAACACTTAAGAAAACGCATGAGGAAGGATGTAGAAAACGGAACTTTTATGGCGAGTGCAGCTGAGGCAGCACCGGACGTCCTGTATGTCAGGACACGGGACAGCGAGACGGTGGCGAAAGCTTTAAAGGGTCGCCGCTCCTTGAAGGGGGGGGGGGGGG
>UFQX01000129.1:1060199-1118710 GCA_900497675.1 Arapaima gigas | reverse complement strand
CCCCCCCCCCCCCCCCCCCCCCTTGGGGGGGGGGGGGGGGTGTTCACCACAGTTTCCCCACTCCACTGATCTGCTCAGTGTCTGTGGTTTTATCCTCCGCTGCTGTTTTCAAAATAATAAACATCAACATATTTACTCGCCGTTAATCCTGTTACGAGAAACAGGCTGATAATCACAGCAGGTGTAGACATTTTAAATATAAATTACCTTTTATTTTCATTACCTTTTCAACATTTTACATCAGACATTATATTTATATAAAATAAAAAAAAAAAAAAAGGTGAGCAATATAATGGCTCAAATACATGTCCCAGTTTCGGGGCTGAGTCCACCGTGCATAGATGAGTTTTTCCCCCAGAGATACATCCCAGAATGCACCTCCGGGCGCCCAACGTGTAGCCAACAGCTGAGCAGCGTGAGATCCTGGGCCAGCGGCGCGTTCTGTCTGGGCCTCGACGCACCACTGTGTCAGTAGAGGAGGAGCTGTCGTCACGCGAGGCTGTCCTGGTTACTCCTCCATCTCTCCAGGGACCAGCTCTTCCTCCACTGTGAGGCTGTTGTTCTCCCCGATGATGACGTACTCCAGGTTGGAGTCGTGCACCTCCAGGCTGGCGGACGTCAAAGCAGCCTGCGCTGCCCCCTTCTGGCCGCACAAACAGCTCCCTCTCGCCGCCTCCTCTGTTCCGACAGCAACGGGGAAAAGTGTCACTCCTTGCTACATACAGGTGCGATGCTAAAGCTAGTGCTCTTTGTGCCGACATACCAGTGTAAAGAACGAGTGCACCTGGGCAACACCTGTATGGGATGAACACACACGTAAAGTGCAATTCTTAGTCGCCAAGCCACCTGAAATACATATCTTTGGACTGTGGGAAGAAAACAAAGCACCTGGAGGACCAACACTACAAAAGAATGTGCGATCTCCAGCTGCGTTCGAACCCCCTTCCAAACCTGCAGCCCAGGAGGTGAGACACCAACTTCATGCAGTTGTACCCGTTACTATCGACTGACAGCTGGCAGGTGAACCCATGTGGTTCCTGCATGGCGTGTCATACAAGCTGATCAAAGCGATGACTCGGCAAACTGGGCACATTTAGCGTTTCACCCCCGAGTCCTTTACACCGCGAGCGGAACCGTTCTTACCAGAACCGGACGGATCGGGGCTCTGAGACGGCGCGCACTGCGGGTCCCTGCTCACACACTGGCCATTGTTGTTCCCAATGATGCAGCTGGTCAGGGTGGAGTTGTGGATGTTGACAATGTAGGTGGGCGCTGGACCCCAAGTGCCTGCGAGAAGCCGCGGATGTGGAAAGTCGCTTTTTTTTGTCTGCGTTGCTGGAAATTTCCAAACGGATCCTTGTGTATGACACACTCACTTTATCGCTTCGCAGAGCTCACACTAAACCTAACCCCCGATTAGCTTTCAGACACCTTATATATTATTATTATTATTATTATTATTATTATTAACCTTTATTTAACTGACACCTTCACCCAGTGTGACTAATAATTTACCCATTTCCAGAGCTGGGTATTTTTTTTACTGGTGTAATTCATGGTAAGCACCTTCCTAAAGAGCTGGAGCAGCACTGTGGACATTCAGATTACAAACTGAATACGTGAACCACTACGCCACCTGCTGGCCCAACCATAAATAAACTACATTTTTAGCATCATTTTACTGTAACCAAAACACTTGCCGACAAAAATATAACTAAATAAAACTTTCAAAACCAGTGTTTATAAAACTGTTTCAAGTTTATGCATTTTTCCAATATCAGAGTAGACATTTTTAAAGTAAATAATCACAGCTTCCACTTATACAATGTTCACCTAATATCACTAAGTTACACTTACAGTTTCTACATTTGTTACTGGACTGAGTGTGACATCAAGGCCAGCAGTGTATATAACCCCCCAGGTACAGGAGCTGGAAGAAGAGGTGTTGAGCAGTGACACTTACAGGGTTGAGGTGGATCCCGCGATATGCATGGCGACGTCTCCACAGGCGCACCCCTCGCTGCAGTAAACACACGTCGCTTGTTTTAATGCATGTGGTCCAACATGAAAGCAAACATTTGATACGGGACGTGCTGGGGGCCCCACCTGGAGCACCTGTGACCTTCGTAAAGAGCACGGGGTCGAAGCACTCCAGCGCCTCGTAGAACTGCTGGCACGCCTTGGAGCCCTTGCGCAACAGCACCTGCAGCAGCTGCGAGGCCATCTGGAACTCGGTGGGCTGCGATCGGACCACCTGGCCCTCAAAGTCGGTCACCATCTGCTTGCTGGACAGGTAGCTGCATATGACGTCCACTAGGCAGGACGTCATGGATCTACTCAGTATGAGCTGGTGGCTCCGCAAAATCCTCTCTGAACCAGGACAAGGGCAGAAACAAATTATACAGAATGTTTTAGGTTTCAAAGAGATCATTTTATGACTGCTGTACCAGATTATATCATATATTCTTACTCAGATCAACAAACCCATTAAACTGAATCTGTCCGGGAAATAAATAAACCGAATCGGTTATTACTCTCACAATCGGAATTATGATCAATAAAAATTGCTCTGTCAGTAAAAACGCATAAACGTAACATAAATACAAACACAGGACAGCCCCCCCATTTCTAAGCAAGTATATAAACAGGTAAAATTCCGATCAGACAATAATCTAAAGTTCATCATGACTTCAAACAGAATCAGTTCGTTTTCTTTCTACTTCCCATTTAGTCAGTATTTTAGTTCTTTGCTTTTCTTTTTACCTCTGAACTGTATTATAATTCACCCCTTTTCCCGGAAGCGAGCTAACAACCACCGATTTTTCAGCCTCACTCCGGGGTCCAGGCTCAACTACAGCGGCAGAAACGCAGCCATCTACATCGCAGGGAAATCTTACCCACAGAGTAAGCGGGTGGGTAAGAGTAACTTACTAAGTGCGGAGTGGGATTCGAACCACAACATTCAGACGACAAGACGAACACCCTCATCGCAATGCCAGTGACAACAAGCAAAAACAACCGCCTCTTTCCAGTCCGCCATGTGACCCGATGTTCGACACCCCCCCCCCTCCGGCGGGTCTCCTACCGAACCTGTAGCCGCTCTGGTCCCCCTGCGAGCTCGCGCACCCGCTATATCTGTACTCGTTCCCCATCGCGGCACCGACAGCATCGGCGCGCGCGCTCCGTTTTGTCGCTCGGTGAGGGCGGCGGAAGCCCCGCCGCTTCCTGCCCAGCGGTGCGCACGCGCGCCCCCACCCAGGGTTCCTCCCGCAAATTCCCCCGCCTTAGACCTCTATGCCCGGGGAATTCTGCAAGTTGCGAAAACTGCCGGGATTCTCTGTAGGAACGCGTGACCCCCGACACGGAGCGGCGCGAATAATACCGTTCATAGCAGGTTAACAGTGACGTTTTTCAGTTAAAAATAAATCCTGTTCGAAATTCAGTAAATTTAATGTCAATACCGTCCACATCCGTGTGGATGTTTCACCGCTATGATAGGTTTTGGCCCCGACGCTCCGAGTGCTGAGATTTCTCACCCGATACTGACAGAAAAACGGATTTTCAGCTTCGTTTGTCAGGAACCGCACGTGAACACGGCGAATCCGCGCAGACGCAACAGAGAGGATTTTAATGTTCGAGAAAAACCCAAACGAACGCGGGCGGGTCTGAGCAGTTGCCGCGCATCCCTGATGTCCCTTAACGCACAGAACGCGCGCGAACGGAACGAAACGAACCAAGAGCAACCGGCTGAAATGCAGCGGATCAGGGTTCGAATCCTCACTTCAGCCTAAGTGTTTGAAAACATTATTTCACACTTCCGAGACAATTTCCTTGATGTTCAGACGCTGTCCTACGTACAATAAGTGTCCCTCACGTCATTCTTCTGCAAATATTACAATAGGCACAACACCTTGTAAATATACTGCATAAACTGCACAGTATCTCCAGGTCATGTTTACATGGGTGTTCGGTGGAATAATAAAAATATGCATGTAAGTATTACCAGCACATCCATTCAGTTGTGTTTGTTTAATGAATTAATCATATTTCAGAATTTCGAACAGCATTTATTTGTAAAAACAAACCGAAAAACTTAAGCTTATCGCGCAGGTACTTTTTTAAAGTTCAACCTTTCCATCTATTCCAGCACCAAAAGTTTGAATTCTCACTTTGTAAATTTAAAATGTCTCGCCGCCGACTGGCATAATAAATGATGACAACAAGAGACGTGCAGTCAACCTACCTTCTCCCATCCCCAGCCCTTTACGTGTAAACATGGCCATAAACACCTGTGCATCCTCCAGAAAACACCTACTTGTTTGCAGCTTGCGTTTCGGGACTTGACAGAAATCCTCTCAGCAAAAGCACGGCTCCATTAATGTTGCAATACCGTTTTTCGTTGATGTAACGTATTCGATGATCGTTTCGGCTGTGATGAAATAAACCAGTAATCAGTTCTTTTATTGTTGGCGAGCTCGCACGTGTGCGCATGCGCACTGTGGAAAATGCGGTATCGGAGAATTTCCTCCGAACGCCCGCGGCCGGAGCGCGGCGGGGGGGGGGGGGTGTCGATACAGAGAGGCGGAAAAGCCGAACACTGTTATTGTATTAGGGCAAATCTGTGGATTTTCGTGCTTCACTCAACTATATATTTTTTTGGATGTCAACAAACCTTCCACTATTATAAAAATGCTGTATTGCCCAGGGAGATGCTAATAAAAGAAAACGTGCGTAACTTTCACAACTTTCTCTCCACAAACGCTTCTGCTCTTCCTGTGTCAGATCCATGCAATAATAACTATTCTGCGCCAGTGTTTAAGAATAATATGTATCTTTTCACTTAAGTCCATCCTTAATACAATGCAATTTTTTAAAATTACCACATGCAAAAATAAACATTTGCGGTGGACTGGTGTCCCATCCAGGGCGTAGTTTCAAAGCCCAGTGATTCCAGGACAAGCTTCTGCCCACCGCCAACCTGACCGGGATAAAGCGGTTAAGGATGATGGATGCAGGAATAAACGTTCAGAGGTTGAGAGTGTACAAGTTGAGACAAAAAAAAAATACATTTAAAGCTGTTTCGGGGTCATAATTTGATGACCAAGCTAAGTGATGCAGATGATTTCAAGTCAGCGTGAAATATTTCTTCTGCAGCGATTAAAAAACATTTCAGTTCTTGCAAATATTAGACTGCGAGTGAGATTTTGGGCAATTGCTTAGTTTACTTTTCATCCTAGACTGGAGTCTGCTGGAGGGCCTCACACTTGCTGTCAAGCCCCTTGCTGGGCCAGCCATGGACAGAAGAGGGTTGAATGTAGGGTGAAAATAGTGCATGTGGTGGGTCAAGGTTAGTGGGCCTTTATATACCTTCTGCCTACAGACAGTTGGGTTTGGCTTTGACCATGATGTCCACCTGGTTGTTCAGCTCACATTTGAGTTCTCCAAGCATCAGATTCATGTAGAAGCCTCTCTCTTTGTCTCTCACACACACTCTTCCTCAGCTGGACTTTACCCTGCTGGACTGGTGCTGTGTGTCCTTGCCAGTTTAACCCCCACTCTCCTCACCAGGCCCCAAAGAATGAAAGCATCAAGCTTCCTCTGACATACAGACTGAGCTTCCCTACAAAACCTCTTTACCATTTTGCATTTTTTTGCGCACAGTTGCCACGTGTTTGCGTCAAAGCTGGGTGGCCGTTGAGGTCATTTTTGTCTGACGACAAGCTGCTGAAATATCCCCGTTGCACTGAAACCCAAGTCCATCTGGGTCAGCGCGCCTCAGGGAAGCGGGACGCAGCAAAACTCTGCGCCCTGAAGGAGCTTATTGGGTCCCCGCAGAGCGCAACGGTGACGCATTCGAACCCGCCCATCGCGGGGGGTTCGGAGCCCAGAATCTCGCGGTCGTGCGGCGTCATCGTGGGGGGGGGGCGGGTCCGTGGCCGTGTCGGTGTCGTGCGGCATGTAACCGCGGGGGACGCCGGGGAAGCCGGGGGTTGTCGGTGCGGAAGAAGGTGGTTGCTGCGGACAGAGGAGATGAAGNGGGGGGGGGGGGGGGAGGGGGGGGGGGGGGGGGGGGGGGGGGGGGGGGGGGGGGGGGGGGGGGGGGGGTGTCTATGAGTCAGAGGCCGGGGAGCAGCGCGTGATCGTGGTGCAGCCGCTCGTTCCGGCTCAGCTTTCGAGCTGCACGAGCTGCACCGGGACTGAATTATTTTTTTATAAATCCTTCCATATATTCCGTGCACATCGATCTGACAGTCAAAATAGCGGGTCCGCATTTTCCGAGTCACACGCGACTTGGGGGGAGATAAAAGAGATCAAAGGCGGCGCGATCCTCGTCCTTGTCACAAAATAAATACGTAACCAGGAGCGCACGAGCCGCCCGTTGCGCATCGTTATTAAACACAGACGACAAAATACATTTTTATTTGCTATGCTGAGCGCCTTTGGGTGGAGTGATGTCGGCACCGCGGGGGGCATCCTGGGCGAATTCGGTCACTGCTGAGTCGTTGAGCGTGTTTGGTTTTGCCCTCGGTGCGCGAAGTGGGAGCTGCAGGGGGTCCCGGTGGAAAATATGTCTTCGCATTCTGACCGGCAATAAAGCTCAAACGGAACAAAGGTGGCCGGGATTTGGAGCAGACTTTTTAAAACGGGAATTTAACTGAACTTGAAGCGTGTGTCACAATGTGGGGACTGTCGCTAAATCTTCGCGTTGCCCTGTGTTGTTCTTGCAAGTAATTTTTTATTTTGCGTGACGCGCGCATTAATAAGCACTTCAATGGACGTGGCGTAACATCGGAGACAGTTAAACCCTTGTTACGTAAGTAAAACTACTTGTTATTCAGTTTTTATAGGCCGGTCAAGCGCTGCCGTTTGTTTATCTCTTTTTACTCCACCAAAGAAATACCCCCATTTTAACAATGTTAGTATTTTCATGCGTTAAATGACCCTAAGAGTGAAAGAGAAATAAAAAATAAGCATCATGGGGAAATTCCTCTTTGTTGCTGGAGTAGGGGGTGTGTTGCATCATAGGAAAAGTGGTGACTGCTGGACATTTCCACTCTGCCCTTGATGTGTGTGTGTGTGTGTGTGTGTGTGTGTGTGTGTGTAGCTACCCCTGGGAGACTGTGATCAAGGCAGCCATGAGGAAATATCCGAACCCCATGAACCCCAGCGTGGTAGGTGTGGACGTCCTCGACCGGAACCTGGACACCCACGGTCGCCTCCACAGCCACCGTCTCCTCAGCACCGAGTGGGGTCTGCCGGGCATCGTCCGAGCGGTCAGTCTTCCCTGCTCCCGCATCTCCTCCTCAAGCAGCACCGCATGTGTTCTGGAACTTCATGCAGTTGTGCTTAAGTGTCAGCAATGTAGGTTTTTGTTCCCTTCGTGCACCACCGCCATCCACTTTATGCCGTTAGTTCCCCTGGTGAACCAAAGCAGGTGACAAATTTCGTAAATGTATATACAGATAGTATAGTAATAATAACGTCCTTTTCTGACGTGCAAAATAAAGGCCAAGTCTTGAAAGAAGGGTGATGACAAAAAACATTTTCTTCGCGTTTCCGAAACTCGGCCGAATTGTATGTCGGTGATTTCTTTCAGATCTTGGGAACAAGCAGGACGTTGACGTACATCAAGGAGCACTCCATCGTAGACCCCAATGAGAAGAAAATGGAGCTCTGTTCCACCAACGTAAGTGGAGACCCGGGGTCAGGTGGTCACGCCAACAGCTACGTTTGTACATAGGAGTCAGTGTTAGGACCCGAGCGCTGCATACTGAGCATTTTTAAGATGGAGAAAAAGCAGAATTACTTTACAAATTGGTTTAGACTACATGTTCATATCATACTTAGTTACACATTTAATAATTGTGTTAAGTTCTTTTTGACTCACCCTGTCTGTGTGTATGCACACATCAGTTGTTTATTTATGTATTTATTTATTTATTTGGTCTTGGTCTTTATTTGCTGTTGTGTTTTATGTTATGTAGTCTACGTATCCAGCTGCCGTGGGGGCAGATTTACCTCCGGGAACAAGTACAGTTTTATCCCGTCCGATCCGATCCTGTAAACAGCAAGACAATCTTTACGGTTTGTCCGTTTGCGGTAAGGAGAATTGCCGTAAAACAAACTCTTGCGTGCCGTACGTTTAAACGGAAAAGACGCATTCCTGAGCCGCAGAAGCTTTGCCGTTTCTTTCTGCAAAGGTGCTAAACTTCTGTCTTACCTTCGGATTCGGGAAAATCAAAATGGAAAACGAGTCCAGAGTCTCAGAAATACTGTGGAGACCTTTAAATCCAAGCTTAAGACCACCGTGTTCAACATCACTTATACCCTGCAGATCAGCACGTTCCTTTCTTCTCTTCCCTTCCCCTTTCCTCTCTTTATCTTTTATGTTGCTGCTGTTTTCCTATTTATTTTTTGATTTATTCTTTGCTGGCACAGAAGGTGTAACTGGTGCCTCACAGTGGGTTTGAACATTGGATCAGGGTCCACAAAGGTTTCCTGTCTAAAGACATGTGTTTCATGTGAACTGGTTACTCTGTTTTGTCTGTAGGTTGGTGTGTGTGTGTGTGTGTGTGTGTGTGTGTGTGTGTGTGAGATTGTCCTGTCCAGAGGGTGTCTTGTCTTAGTGCGATTCCAGGATAGTTTCCAGACACCCACATCCATAATTTTCTGATCTAAACACCTTTTCTTCTGAGATTAGCTGCCAGACGGACACACAACCCACTTCCTCCCCCAGCGCAAGATCGCAGCTGACACATGTTTGTCTTTTCCAGATAACTCTGACCAATTTGGTGTCGGTGGACGAGAGACTTGTGTACAGACCCCACCCAGAAAATCCCGACATGTGAGCAGTAACCTGGTTGTTGATGTTGCCTTCCGGACCAATTGGATGTCCTGGACTTGTGTCTTACTGATCCCATGGTAACAGGACTCTGTTCCCCTTGCTGCGCGCAGCACCGTGTTGACCCAGGAGGCCATCATCACCGTGAAGGGCGTCAGCCTCAGCAGCTACCTGGAGGGTCTCATGGCTCTCACCATGTCGGCCAACGCCAGGAAGGTATGATGTGATCTGATGAGCTTCTGCTTCCCAGGGCAAACTAGACTGGAACCCACTCTTAGCTTCTCTTAACTACATTAATCGACATGTTATTTGTTAATTCTTTATTTTTATTCTACCTCACTATAACAGTTCAATAGCTGCATGGTGGGCGGTGAGTTGCCTCCCATGATGCCACAGTGCTTGAGTCTGATTGGTTATAACTCACCTGTCAGGGTTCTAGTATCGAGGCCTGACAGCTGACAGAAGGGAGTTTGATGGGTTTGTGGTTCTGATGAGTTTCTTAGTGTTGCACAATGTTTAAATAACCATTTAATGGTTAAGAAGTCTGGCGTTTCTGACTCTCTGGGGTCTGAATATGAGTTATTGCTTGATATTTGACTATAATTAAATAGCTTAGTCCGGAAAATTTTTAAACAAACCTTTAACCCGATCCTCGGTCGCGTACAGTTGTTTGCAAAAGTTTGAGCACCCTCCCCCCCGGCCAGAGTGCACATGTAAAATAAAGTGAACGTCAAACGTTTCCTTTGCATACCGCTTTAAACAGCTCGATTTCTAGTCATTTTAGCGTCGCTTTTGGTTCTGTTTTTGCGACGTAGCGTTTTCTTTTCTCCCGCTGCATTAACATGAGCAGAAATGTGTCTTTTTGAAGTTTTTTCAGTGCACGGGTTGTGTTCGCGTTGTTTTATATAGAATATCAATAAAATATGTGATACGGCCCCAGGAGACCAAGCTTTTGTAGAAGATTAAGGGCAGGTTCTTTTTAAGGCCCATTTTAAGACAGTAACAGAACATCAACGAAACATCGATATTGATGCTTTTACGCTGTTCACATGAAAAATAAAAGACAACTCGTAATTCCACCGTGTTATTGGACTATGGAAATGTTGGGGATGAGTGTTTAAACGCCCCTGTGTGCTGCCTGCCCCTCCGTATCGCTCCAGGGTTGGGACGCCATTGAGTGGATCATACAGAACTCGGAAAGGGAGAAGGTGCCCTTGTGTGACCTTTGCTGACTGTTTGGTAAGTACAGGCCTCTGTCTCCCCACACTGAATACTGGCTTTGTTTCGTGGGCCGCAGTTTGGTGCAGTCCCTTCACCTAACCGGTCTTCCGCGGTCACCTAGGCCCACAATGGACCATGAGGCCACCTGGGTTTCCGGCACTTCAGTGTCATATTGCATACGATATACAGTAACGTCTCGGTCAGCACTGTAGATGTGTCCCTGAGAAATGGAGCTTGAATAAACACGAATAGTGAACATAAACTTCCAAAAAAAAAACCATTTAAAAATATTTTGATCAAATTTCTCGAAGGGCTGAAACAAACAGCACTGCAGGAGGTGGTGCCGATCGGCAGCGGAACTGTTTTCTAAGGCACCGCTGACTGTTACAATTATTTACAATTGTTTTCTTAGAATGAGCAATTGTGGAGTTTTTAATGATGGTATGTATTTGGGCGGTGGAAAAAGGTCCAGAAAGCGAGCCCTCGCCACACTGCACACTGTATCAGACAGCTTTCAGCGTTGCTTCTCGTCCTGCTTTCGTGTCAGTAGTTGAGAACGTTTGCGACGTGTCTCATGCTTGTTTTGTGCTCGGCTGCTCCTGTGTTTCTCGTACGCACCCGCCCGCCGCTGCTAACATGACGTGTATGTGTGTTTTCTGTGTGTGACGTTGTGACCGCAAGTGTCCCACCTCTGGTTGCAGATCCACAAACCCCACACGATCCCACAGTGCATGACTGTGACACGCCAGAACTCAACTCTTACCAGAAACCAACGACCACCCAGGGGCCGGTGCTACGGTTGTGGGCTTCCAGCAACAGGCAGGGGCACGGGGTCAGCCGCACCGAAGGGGTGGGGAGGGGCTCGGCTACACATAGACTGACTGTAATCCGACAACGGGGGACACTTCAGAGTCCCGGTTGTGTTCTCTCGAGGGGTCGCCGCGTCCAACACGCTCGCCGTCACACATAGGACCTGGTTTTTCACTGTTACGTTGAAAACACAGTGCGGTCGTAGGCCAGTTGTGAAGCACATTTTTTAACATTCGTACTGTATTTACGTTACTTTCTTGCAATGCAACCCAAGCACTTTTGTTGTTTATGTCCGAGTACATTGATGCCGAGTGTTAGTAATATTTACCCCCCTCCCACACATGACGTAAACTTAAATGTTTGTTGAAAGGGAAGAGGAACTGAAACAACGTCAGCAACAACAACTATTATTACACACCTGTGACTTTCCGAAACACACTTTTACTGGGGAAGAGATGTCATTTGTTGAAAGTTCTCTTTCGTGGCACCGTTCTGTATGAAATTTACATTTTTTTTTTTTTTGCCTTGATTGTTTTGACAGCCTTCATGCTGAACATCGTATTTGGGTGTTTTTTTTGGAATTCCAGTACCTCTGCAGATAGTACATTACCTCTCCGTGGTCAGGCCTGCTTGAAACACAACCAAACTTAAAGGTCTGTTTACTCCATTGCTGCAGTACAGGTCTTTGTGAACTGCAAAGTCTGTCAAAATGCACTGAATTCCTCATTTCTGTGATGTTAGGCACCAGATTCTGTGAGTGTAGAAATACAGCACTGCAGTGTAAATCTGCTGTTTAGTGCGTGGGTGTGTGTGTGTGTGTGTGTGTGTGTTTGTGTTGAGGGGGGGGGGTCCCCTAAAAAATGTCAAAAAAACTTGAATTGAAATATTGATTGATGAATACAAATGTTCACATTTCAACGTTGCCTTCAGCTATTTCAAAATTTTATTTAAGGCATCGTTGTTACGAAAAGCAAATCATTCAGGTCAGTTTTGGTATTTTTCAATCCAAACATGTTTTAATGAATTTTCAGTTCTAGAATATTATGTGTTAAATGAAAATATAAATTACAGGTGTTGAAATTCGACACTTTCAATCCCACATTGACCTCAAAATTACCCCCCCCCCCACGTTTACGGCTGATTAGATGTTATTATGGACAATATCATCTAATTTCTCTCATTAGCATATTTTTGTTTTGATAGTACAAATATCTGGGTTTGCCTGCAGGGTTTGTCGAGCAGGATGGAAATTCACTTCTCTTCTGTTTGCTGCTAAGTCTCCACTGGCAGGGTCTGACCCCCCAGGTGGTTACAAGCTCAGACATTATAGTTGAACCAATGGGTATAGTTGAGCTGTCAGCTGAGGCTTTGAAAATAGTTTCAGCAGGAGATCCCCTAACCGCCCAGGCCCTGTCAGGTGGTACAGGTTAGTTTGAGGGTTTCACACTTGTGGTTTTGATATGGGAGGATGGGCCCTGAAGTCCCGCCTCCTTGTCGAGGTCGGGCCCTCAGTGGCCCGTTCTGCTGCTACTCACTCTGTGGGGACCACCTGGTTTTGCGTTCCTCATGACAACAACCCAGTTTCATCCCCCACTTTCAGATGGTTGAGCAACACATGTGCTTTGGAAATGACTGCTAGTTGAGGGTGTGGGAATTAGGCTGTTGAAGATGTCACATAAACAGTTTTACCACATGACACAGATGGACATTACAAATCCAACACCTGTAGTCACCTTAACTTCTGGTTACATCATCTCAGACCGAGCTGATGTTAACGTCACCATAAGCTGTCGGTCTCAACACACCCCAAATGGAGATGGCCTGGTGCCCTACTTTTACACGCATCCCGGACCTGTGAAGGCCTGTCGCAGGGAGGCTTTTGGATCTCCGTCCCTTAGGGGAACCAGAACCATCAGCCTTAGTCAGACAGGCTGGAGGTCCCAAGTCCCTCCCCTGAGGCTCACCTGCTTTATCTCCTCACCCCTCTCTCTCTCCCGTGAGCTGTGGAAGCTTCTAGAGCCCGTGGATCTTTACAGGGAAACTCCCAGGGGGTCGTGGGGCTCTAAACATCGAGAACCCTGTAAAACCAAGCACTGCGGGTCCCCGACTGGACTTGCCAAATCTGATGCAGCTCCTGCTTTGTCTTGGTTTCTCTGAACCACCTTTTTTTCTGAATGTACTGTATGTGAAGAAACAGTTTTATTGTGTTCTGCATTCTCTACTTTTAACTTAAAAAAACACTGTAGTACCTAACGTAACCATTGTTTAACATGGACCGTGGGTCGAGCGAACTTGCTGGATTTTTACAGTTTTAAGGAACGGCTTGTCTGTAAATATTCAGCGAGAACTGGACCGATCCATTGACACGAAACCAAGAAAATCCTCGGCGAAACTGGTTTTGATATTGATTGTTGAAAAAAAAGTCATTAATAA
The DNA here is from genome assembly GCA_900497675.1 of Arapaima gigas. NCBI lineage: Eukaryota > Metazoa > Chordata > Actinopteri > Osteoglossiformes > Osteoglossidae > Arapaima > Arapaima gigas. The sequence goes on along the minus strand of UFQX01000129.1, from coordinate 1,105,404 downwards.
ATTACTGTGCGATCCAGCTGCTGGGCATTTGTACAGTTAGGGTTTGTTTTTCTTTGGTAAATACTACCGCTAACAGGCCAATTTTATTATGCTGTTCAAAAATGAGCTCAACTTTTTAAACTCAGACTAAAAGATGGATACAGATGGTAGAGCTACTTCTAGACTGTGCTGCATTTAAAATATTTCATTCAAACTGTTTGCATTGCTGCTCGGTTGCAATAAACGGACCTTTACTTGGTCGTGGGATTTTTCTTCGCTTCAGCTGAGCGGGTGTGCAGGCAGAGCCGTCCAGCAGGGGGCGCAGTGGAGCCACGACGTCAAATTCCAGACATATAAAACTGAATATTTTGGCGTTTTATTGTTCTTTTTGTCTGGGCAGCCGCCTGATATGACTGACCTACAATCAGATAGCCCAGCTACAGCAGAAACATTGGCAGGAGCCGCTTCCGCAGCCGCTAATAATGAAAGGCCCGTTTGCCTCGATTGCAAATGAGTTATTACCATTAGATCCGCCGCAAAGGCATTTCTCCTCTTTGGCTCCAGTCAAAACAAAACTACAAATGGTCTCCAAAATATTTCAGCAAAATGTCAATAATAAATCAAAGTAAAGCAGTACGTGGATCCAACTCGTGCCGGTTCTGGATCTCGAGCGAAATCGGGACATTTGGTCAAAAATGAAGACGCAAACGGTCTCGGGTGATGGGGTGGGGGTGGGTGTGGCTGTACAAATCCCACAGTGCATCAGTAATAGACTGTTTATTTGTCAATACAACACAAGCTCTTGTTACAGCAGCTCGCAACCGTGTGCTCGCAAACGTAGGTCCGCGTGAAGGTGACCCAGCGCTGACGCAGTTCCGGCTTAGTGCTCATCCGCGCATCGAAAAACAAGTTTTTAAAAAAAGTCGGAGTACAAATTGCATCATGCAGGAGCCATGGCGGTTTGGATCGTTTTATAAAACTGAAAAGATCCTGCTATCGGGGATCATCTGAACGCTCGGCTTGCTGGATCGCTCGCGTCGAGCGTTCACGCGTACAAAAATAAATAGCCAGAACACCTTCGTTCGCCGCGTGGCCCTTCACTGAAGGAGCCTCTGATAAAGAGCTGCTCTAAAAAAACCTTCTGCTTCACGTACCGTCAACCAAGTGGGTACAGCAAGCAAACCCTTTTAAACCTTTGGAAAACGACAGAGGTAAACAAGGTCACAAACGTATAAAAGTGAAAAATGTACTTAAAAAAAAAAAGTATTGTGTTACACAATGCCGGCTTCAGTGACCACACCGCGTCCTTCCTCGTCGTCGGCAGCAGCATCGCGCGCGTCCATCTCATCGGGAAAAGAGAACGCTTTACCCTGGTGAAAAACCGCGGGACGTTCGAGAAGAGCTCAAGTTTGAGTAACAGCAGAACGATTAAAGAAAAAAAAATGTTTAAAAATCGATACGTTGATAATCTACGCAAAAACAACCCTGACTGCATCTTCACTCCTTCATCCTTGTTTTTGTCCACCAGTCTCGCAACCGTAAAAGAAAAAAAAAAAGCCCCACACACGTCCCAGGGCGCACTGGGAAAGCCAAACGGGATGATGAATGTAATAAACATTAGTCTGAGCCAAACATCACAACGAAACTGTTTAAGCTCTTCGCGCTGCGCTCGAACGTCCTCGGTCCTGAGAGCCACCAGTGTCTGTTTCCTCGTCCCACCCGCCTCCACATACACCCTTTAGTGCCCCTCCCCGCCACCCCCCTCCGACTTCCCACAATCCCCATCTCAAGGCAACCAGGAATCGAGTGCACTATGAACACTATGTACAGGTCCGCTGGGCGCCGTGTGGGAGCCCCTCAGTATTTGAAGAGGTTGATGAAGCCCTGCGGAGAAATGGCGATGCAGCAGCTCTCTGCGTTGTTGGCCGTGCAGGGATGGTTCGTGTCCTGCAGACACAAACAAACAGACAAAACGGGGGCATCAGAGTGAGTGTCTGGGAGGAGGGGGAATGGACTCGCACCACTAAGCCTGCTGTCTCGATGGTCTCGATGGCTTTCGAGGAGATAACGGCTGATGTTATTTATCGTGAAACCCTGTATCCTAGCCGGGGTCGTAGGGGTCCGGACCCCATCCTGGAATAATTGGGCGCTAGGCTGCGAAAGCACACCCCGGATACGACGGCAGTGCGCCTCGGGGTGGCTGCCCTGCCAGGCGGTGCTCACCTTCCAGAAGAGGATGTGGCAGTGTGTGCAGAACTGCAGGGTGTCGCTGTACTGCTCCTTGCGTGGGTAGCAGCGGCACAGCTTGAAGTACATCGTCTTCCACTCCAGGTGGCCCTTGTCCGAAAGGATGAGGCGCTTGCGGATCTGCGAGGCGGGAGACAAGCGGAAAGCGGTGGGACACCTTGAGCACCTGTTCTACGTTACCCGGCAGAGATGGAGGTTCACGCGGCGTCTTTCTCCCGCTACCTGCTGCCGGGAGGGGAGAAGTGGACGCCCTCGGCTTGTTTTGATTATGGCTGAAGGAGCGAGTCCAGAATTAATGGTGCCCCAAGCGGCTGAACATACCTTTGTTTATACAAATCTAAAACAGACTGCAAAAACACTATCCAGACGTTCCAGCAACATCCCAGGTGTGTGTGTGTGTGTGTGTGTGTGTGTGTGTGTGTGTGTGTGTGTGTGTGTGTGTGTGTGAGGGAGCGAGCGAGTGGAGACTCCATGTCCATGGAGCCATGCCAGGCATACCTGCCGGTCCGTGAAATGGTACTGACACAGCTTCTTCCAGAGCAGCCGGTCCTCCGCCAGCTCCTTGAGGTCCGGACACACCTGGCCGAGGCTGACCAGATCCCTGCCGTCCGACAGCCGCTGCATGATGTTGAGCTGCAGACACACTGGCAGGTCCGTCAGGGTCAGTCCTTTTGATGTCGGCTGGGGACACAACAAAGGAGGGGTCACGCTTCGCGGGGTCCCCGGCCATTTTGTACATCACCCCCACTCCCCACCCCCAACGGTTTCCTCAGTTTCCATTGACGTGGTGGTTGGAGCCCCTATCTTGAACCCCCCAGACAAATATGAAGACACTAGATCAAATCCCACTTCTGGTGCAGTAGTCAAAGTGCCGACCCCGGATCGATGCGATAAAAATGAGCCGTGTAAGTGAGTAAATCACTGTATGTCAGTGTGCTTTGGAGAAAAGTGCCAGATCAATGAATTAAAAAAAAAAAAAAAAAACACTGCCCAACCCCTCAGTCTGCTGTGTGTTTGAGGGTCTCCTCCCCTCTCTTTAAATCACCCCCCTTTTCACGGTCATCACTCCCCGCCCACGGTCCCGCTCACCCTATTGATCTGGATTTTATCGAGCTGCTGCTGCCACATCAGGATGTTCTCCATGCGGTGCACCCAGATGTTGATGTTGCCCACCAGCACAGACTTGCCCATGTCCTGCACCAGGCTGCACAGGGACACGTAGAGGGTCTGCAGGAGCTCTCTGATCTGCCGGACGTTCTGCTGGTTCTCCAGGACTACCGGGTGAACCCGAGGGGGCGCCAGAAAGACACAAGTTCAGCCGTTAGCCCAAAAACGGGATTCAACTTCAGTCGACTTCAAGAGCGCTACACTCCTCCACCTTGACCTGATGCAACAAGCTCCCTCTACCCCTCAGAGCTGCTGAATCCCTCCTGACATTGATGAGAGTGAAGTGCAAGAACGAGTGTTTTTAGACCCGTCCGCTGAGGAACTGCTCTTCTGTTTACTCGCCTTGGTTAAACACCGAAATGTGAATAAGTTCACGACCTATAAAAAGGAGCGAATAAAGTTCTAGAAGCGCCGAGAGGAGCTGAACGTTTGCAGACACCATATTACATACGCACTGTTATTGTTATTCTTCTCCCTCGGTGGGGGGGGGGGCTGCACTGAGGATAACTCCATAAATACAGCGGTGCTAAAAGGACAAGATATTCTGTACAGGTTGGCGGGGGGGGGGGGGCTACGTTCTTCTGGCACAATTCAGACGAGGCCCTTGGTTACCTTCCCCAGACACCCGGGAGCTCTGCTAGCCCAGGAGGTGCTTAGTTTGCGGTTTTCATGGAGCTCCAGGCTGACCTTTGATCTTTCTGACAAAACAAAAATAGGGCATTTGTCCTCGAACCCCTTCAAAGCCCCTTTGCTTTAGCCGCTCCCTTCACAACTGCAGCTTCCACTGCAACAAGTGGAGCTTGGGACAAAGCCCTTTTTCATCCCCTGGTTTCGCCACTCGGCCCCCAGTCCAAGTTTGGACCCATAATGCTTGTTAGATGAGGCTGACTCCTCCAGCCTGCTGGCTCACCTTTCTGCACCACCTTTTCCAGAATGTTCATGTAGTTCTTCTGGGCGACGCCACTCAGAGATGGCAGCTGGGACTTGGCGATGAGCTCGAGCAGCTGGAGGAGGAGACATAAATAGAGAGCCATGAGCGGCCGAGACTCGCTGCTGCACCCCGGCCGAGGTCTGATCGCGCTTCACCCGGGGGGGGGGGGGGGGGGGTTTGTTTTGAAACCGAAGTTCAGGGGAAAATAAACAGCAGCGTCTGGAAAGGTCCGCCGAGGCGCTTTTCTCAGATTCGGGCCTTCCAGCGATTAACACCCAAACCACGAGGTGCTGCTGTTTACCGCGGTACACAGCGAGGGCGCGAGGACTCATGGCGGTTCTACTCGGCTCTTAAGACATCGACTATGTTTGGGCAAGTCCACAAACACACCAGCGGCCGACGGGAGGGGGGAAGTGCTGCAGACGCGCGCGTGTGTGTGTGTGTCTGAGACAGTGTGTGTGCAAACATGTTTTCTTAACCTCACTGGGGCATTTTTGAGGACGAACGCCCCCACTGGGGTAGTAAACCCCAAAAACCAAACCATGTGGGACTTCATCCACAAAAAAAAAAAACTTTTGAAAGCTTTCAAGAACAAACAAAATGTCCCCAAACTCGTGCTTTTGCGGTTTGTCACTGTGGAGCGAGGACCCCTTCCTGCTCATTAAATCGAGGCCTGACGCGTGTGTTTGCGTGTCGCCGAGGACGCACACCCGGTTCCTTGTAAAAGGATGAAAAAATCGGAGGGGTGGGAGGCTGGATCTGGGAAAAAGGGGGGGGGGTGTATGGCATGTGCCCCCCGTGTCCACTGACATCATGGAGAAACATGGTCCACATCTCCTGCCTCTTGCTCAACCTCAGCCATGTGACCGTTGTGAGCACCCTGGCGAAACAGCCCCCCCCCCCTTTTCAAGTGCCCCTCTTTATTTATCTCCGCGCAGCGCTGAGCGGGACACGGCGTCTCGGCTCTCAGCCACCACTTAGTCACCGGGGGTTGGCTTGGCCGCGTCCCCTCGCTTTTCCTCTGCTGCCGGGAGGACACCTCAGGCCTTCGGCTGTCATCTCCGCCGTGACGTCGGCGGCAAAGACAAACGGGCCGTCCTCCATCTTTCGGCAGCAGGAGACGCCGTGGTGAAGAGCCGCCCATTAAAACGCCCGAAGACCCGGGTTTGAATCCCAGCCTGGGCTGCAGCCTCCTCGATTGCGGCACCGCCCTTGACCTCATACAGTACAAACACCCCAAGTGGGTAAATCACGGTAAGTAGCACAGTGCGCACTTCTGACACGATCCCAGCAGGCCGTCCGGCAGCCGTACGGCACATGGGACTGCAGCAACAGGAAGACTGTTCCGGAAGTTCCCTGGAAAGGCGTTCGGTTTGCCTGACAACAAGTCCAACACCTGTCGCCGTCACACCGCAGAACCGCATAGAGGCCAAAGCAGAGGGGGGGTCAACATAAACAGCGTCCCCTTCTCCTGAGGAAAAATTTAGAACAAGCTACAGGGGGTGTGTGTGTGGGGGGGGCTTCTGTTTGTTGTTGAGATGATGATGACTGGAGACCATAGTATCATTTTTTGTGTTCATCATCTTGTGGATCATTTGACTCGGGGCTCCCGTTTCACTGCTGAGCGTTTGGCTCACGCTGAGGGCCACCCGAGCATCGGGGTGAACCTCTCCACCTGCTGATCACTACCCTTACACCGGGCATTTACCACGGTACGGTTTCCGTAACACTGCGGTGCTCTGGGTCCCGTTTGCTACACACTGTGTGTATCTAAAGAAACAAATGTGGGAAAAAAAACATTTCCCTGGTCCTTTAAATAAAACAAGAGGCGGGGGGGGGGTGTCTTCTCAGGCCCTCTGTCTGGACCTGGGTGATAAGAAGACACATACAACACCTAGCAGCTCACATCCAGCATGGTATCTAATGGAGTTTGTTTGTGTGTGTGTGTGTGTGTGTGTGTGTGTGTGTGTATGTGTTTGCAGGAGACACATCCACAAAGCTCACCCTCACAACATAATTGAACCTTCTGGTGTCCATGATGGAGCTGGAGAAGTCCAGGCGATTGAAGGCCTCCCCCAGTGTGCAGTATCCGTGGCGCTGGGGGGGACAAAACACACAAAGGGAGGAACTTGTGCCAGATTGTGTGTGTGTGTGTGTGTGTGTGTGTGTGGAGCGAGAGAGAGAGAGAGAGAGAGAGAGAGAGAGAGAGAGACCTTCTCAGAGGACAGTAATACCTCTTTGGTGCTCCCTTTGTGGACGTATATCCATTTGTCTCTGTGAAAGTCTACAGGGGGAAACACGCACACACACACACACACACACACACAGAGTTAGATCAAGCAATGCCTTCCTCACACACTCTGTGTGTGTTTCCAGTCCTGTACGTTTTGGACTTACAGGGAACTTTTGTGCTGTTGTTGTTGTTCAGGAGGTCCTTCTTGCGTTTCTTTGCAGCCACGTCGTAGTTCATAGCAAGAAGGAGGTCCTCCTTGTAGAGCTCCTGATCTTTGCAGCACCTGAAAGGTCAGGTGTTTGTTTCGTAAGAGATGGCAGACAATATATCTATTGCACAGCACACACACACACACACACACACACACACACACACACACACACAAAGTGGCCTCAACATCTGTGTCCAAAAATTGAACTTTATTTCAAACTGTCTCTTTCTGTGGGCGTAGGAAGAGATTTATATGTTTAATAACGGTGAATAAAGCTTAGAGCTTTTGTGGCCGCAGCCATCATCCCACTGATTTTCCATGTGAGTCTCCATCAAAGCTGAGGTTTCAGTCTGTTGCCTCCTGTAGGCATCTCAACATCTTCTTTGTTTTGGAATCTATACGGCAGCTAACAGATGTCTGATAATCCTTTCACTGTGACTTCTATTCCGGGAACAATGATTAACAGCAAAACACTGCCTGCAAGGTCCGACCTGTGTGTGTGTGTGTGTGTGTGTGTGTGTGTGTTTGTGTGTGTGTGTGTGTGTGTGTGTGTGTGTAACCATGTTTATGCCAGCTGGAGGCATGTCAGGCATTTTTTAAACTTAATGACATTATTTTCAGAACATAGTTTAAGCAATTTCTCTTTATCCTGGAAGGGGGAGGGCGCAGAGACAAGAGCGAAACCCAAAACACACCACAGATCCCAGCAGAAGAAACATCTACACTTGACCTTGTACCTTCTGCGTTTCTCGTGAACTCAAGAAGTTCATGCACTGCAGTGGACTTCAAGGCCAGCAAACATGAGCTGATATTTTTAAGGCATAAACAGATCGAAGGACCGGGGTAGATAAGACCTACGGGTTTCCACTGACCTCTTCACTTCGGAGATTTTGTTGTTCTTGTCGTCAGAGGACCTCTTCCAGCCGTCCTCTGTTTTCACCCAGCTCTGCCCCGGTGACCTCCAGTCCTGCCCCAGAAACGGCATCTTCCCCCCGACCTCAGCAACACAGGTGGCCAGAAGAAGTGAACTGATGTGGTGATCTTGTGAACCAGAGATCTGAAAATCTGTTGATGTTCTCAAGATTCGGAAAAATGATGATCTGGAGAGCTGGTGTAGGAGATGCGTGGCACAGGAAAATGTATCACTTTCTCTCTCCTTTTCCCCTTGTTTTCTTCTCGTTCTGCCCCAGTTCCTCTTCCTTCTTCTTCTTCTTCTTCTGGTTCTGGTCTCTGATCAGATGATGAGTAGCGATCTGATGTGCGGCGCGCGTCGCTGTCTTTATATTTCCACCCCACCCCCCCCCGTCCCAAAAGCGACGGACCGGAAGCTCTCGCAAGTAGCCCCGCCCCCTTTCTGGACGCATTCGCACAGCACGTGGCTTTGTTTACCATCTCGCGCGGGGTTGCGACACTTCGCCTGCGCCGATCGCGCTGTCCCGCACTTCTTTTTCTTCTTCTTCTTCTTCTTTTAACTGCATTCCTTCAGGTCGCGGGTCTCCATCTTGTCTCAGCATGTTTACAAATAGAAATCGGATTTTTATACGTTTTTTCTCCACTTCCACGGAGCTGTCAGACGCCCACGGAGCTACGCGTGCAGTTATAAAATAACTCACTTTTGAAAGCAAACTTACTTGAGTTATTTTCTTAAACAGTGCACGTTGGTTTATGTATAGGACACATAAAAAAAAACATTACACGCACAACGCAAAAATTAAATCTCAGCAGTAAATGGTGTTTAAATGTTTATAAGTAACCAAACTGAAGCTCCGGACGTCCTGACTGTTTATTACATTTAATATTTAACTCCACCTTCTTTCAAAGGATGTGTTTTCGGATAAACAGCCATGTCTGATAAAGGAAGGAAGAGTGCAGAAGAGGAGTGTCCAGGCTGAAGTCCCCTCCTGTGTCCTCACCGCTGTCCCCTGTCCCAGAAGCGACATGTTCACAGTCCCTGTTAACAGTCATATGTCCGAACCTGTTTGTTGTGTCACCTGTGTTTTTTACACTTTGGAGAAAAGCATCTGCTGGATGCATAACTGTGACTGTTAACAGGCCAGAGAGTCATTATTTCTTAACTGTTATTTATTTGTCTTGGACGCCTCACGATGTTGTTAGTGGCGTTTAACTTTTCTGCGATTTACCGATTTATACGGCTCTGTGGCCGCTTTATTAGGTACACCTGTTCAGTAGGATCAGGGATTCGACGGCAAGGTGCTGGATGTGTTTCCCCAGGGTTCCTTGGCCGTGGCGGCCTGTCGGCTTTGTCATTTCCGTAGATGTTTCGATGTCACATTTGTTCCGTTAACAGCACATTCCAGCTCGACCCAAAGATGCTCCATTGGCTTGAGAGGTGGGACAGTACAGGCTGTCGTAGTAAAATAAGGTGAAGTGAGTGCAAAAATCCCACAAGGCGGACTGTTGCTGAAATGTGACCAGCACCGATGATCAAGTCGTGTCCAAGGTCACTTAGGCCACACGTCTTGTCTGCTCTAATAGTCATACAAGGCAGTGACTGGACCTCTAGACTCCATCTGTCTGCTTTATACACTGAGTCAGAGCCATTGTACCTAATAAAATGGCCAGTGAGTGTATCAACTCAGGGTAGGCACCTGGATCAAGGGCAGAGCAGCAGGAGCGGGACTCAAACCAGCAGCCTCTGTGTGACGAAGTTACGGCCCTGATCTTCCAGTAAGCGTCTGAAAACACTGGATCGCTGATGTTCTCTAAGCAGCAAAACCCACAACCAGCTGTGCACGGCACGGGGGTCGTGTCCACAGCGCGTGTTGCCCGGTGCCGCATGTTTGAGAAGGACACTCTCTTCTGAAAACTCCCCCTCCTCTATTTCGGAGGGGCTAATGTGTAAATAAGTAACGCGTGATCCAAGACGGGAGAAGAGGAAACATAGCAGTTAAGGCATCCGACCCGACACCCACAGGCTCCGCTGCCAAGAAGGGCCCTTCTGTTGTGGCTTTGAGCGCAGCATGGAATCTGTCACAAGGAGCTGTATATAAACAGTTAATTTGGGTAAAAGTGTTTCCTAGGCAACTTAATAACACAAAAAAACACTGTAATCAATGTAATATTTTATGACCAAATTTATGCTAAGATGTTATCATTGCCTTGTACTTTTATTCATTTTTAAGTCATTTTATATTTCTGTGCCCTTCATTGCTCTGGAATGGGTTCTGGACCACTGTGGTCCCATGTTTGTGTGTGTGTGTGTGTGTGAGAGAGAGAGATTGAGAACTGTTAGATGTTATGTTGGTTATCATTGTTTTTTTTTCATCTGTTTAATATATTGTGTCCAGTTTATGCTGTGCTGACATGACATTAACTGTGTGTGTGTGTGTGTGTGTGTGTGTGTATATATATATATATATATATATATATATTCTGTGAGAGACCCGGCAAGAAAAGTTTTCTGGAAATGTCACTAGGATTTCTAGGAAGTTGTCCAAACCCCGTGCTAAAGATGTGGTGTCATTTAAAAGCATGAAATGTTCTTTATAAATAAGATGCTTTGGAACTCGGGACACATGTGCAGTTTGGGGGGATGAGCTTAAGAAACAAATGTTCTCGATGGAGGATAAGTGACTGGTTATTATTAAGATTAATAAGAATTGTAGTAATGAAGGGGTGAAATGACTGCAGCATGTGGAGGTTTTGGTGCTGAGAAATGCGGTGATGCATCAGCATCTCAATTCCCAGCCATGTGGCGCAGGGGCCGGAGGGGCCGGTGTGGGCAGGCGGGGGTGGTGGGGGGGGGGGGTTCTGCGCCATCCCATGACCGCCTTGACTGCCCGCCCAGACCAGATGCGGGGTAACCGGAGCTGCGGAGCAGATGCCTCTCCCATGGCACATCCAGGGGTCCGTTGTGCGCACAGAAGAAAAGGTCAAAGGGGACGGCGAGCAAAGGCAAGAGAGGAAGGATTAAACAAAGGATGCTGACAGTCAGAGGCCTGTGAGTGACTTCTTCAAAAAAACCGCCGCAAGGTTCTGTCCCCTTCCAGGATTTTAGTTGTCACGCCAAACTTTACCACCCGGACCGATGGAAGAACGTTTCCGAGATGCCCCCCCCCCACATCCACGGACTTGCTGTTCACCAGTGGCTGGACGTCGAATCGGAGCAGCACAGTGTTTCATCTGAGTGTTTGACAACCGACTCTCTGATGTGTATGTTGGCGGCCCATCAAATATGAGGAGCCCAACTGCAAGAAAAAAAAAAAAAGCCATTCCCAGTCCCTTCAGAAAAATAAAACCAGACGCATTGTTATGGTACAACATTCTCAAAGGTATTTTAGACAGTTTTCTCTCGGAGAGGATGCTAAAAGTTTATTTTTAATGTCAAAGGAAGCTGTGGGGGTGGCGTGGGAATCTGGGTGAGGTAACCGGCCGAACCGCCGAGAATTTAAAGGACGGCAAAAGATCCAGAGGCTTGCGGGCCCTTCCAAAGCACACGTCACAGTGTCCCGATTTGGCCTCGGAAGCGCAAAGAATAAGGAAAAATCGAATTTAAAAAAAAAAGAGACGCTGACAACTCTTCTATTAATAGTTACAAAAAGTATTGTTTAGGTGTTATTGTGTTTAGGCCCCAGCTGGACCACAGTGGCAGTCGCTACACTGGCTCCTCAAGCTCCATGTGACCCATGTCCTGTGTCCTGCTTATGAATAAATAAATTTAACGGCGGGGGGCGTCCGGCACGTGGCTCTACGGCTCTGTTGACTCGGGGGGGTTCCACTCTCTTACACACATCAGTGGCTTGGCCTGCAACGAAAGCAACACATGCAGAAAGTGGGAGGACCGTGGAGTTTTTTTGGAAGTCGGAGCAAAGCAAAATGTAAAAATAGGTGGGAAATAATTCCTGAAAGTGAGAAGAAAATTATGCCATGAAGGACACGCAGACAGGCCTCTTGGCCTTCTCCCTTCCCTGTTTTCATCCCGCTGGCCGCGGACCACAGCTGGCAGGACACGTCTCTGTTGGCCCCACCTGTCACCCCGTGTCTTTGAATTTCATCATCTGCGCCCCCCCCAACAGATCGCCACAGTCCGCGTGCCACCACATGATTTGCGTCGTGTCCCGTTCCCCTGTTTGTGTCCCAAAATAGCACCACAACACCTATAGTCTCTGACCTCTATACCCCCCTTCTTCTACTCAAGGAGGCGTCGCGTGGACCGGTGGGGTGTGTATGTGTACGGGGGGGTGGTTATGGGGCATTTTTTTCAGACATCCTGGACCTCACATAAATACAGGCGATACAGCAAAAACCCAGGGGATCAGAAAGCTGATGAAAGACCCCCTGCGGACATGGGTCAACTGCCGACTCGGTGAGACAATTGTGTTTCTGAGGACCCCGGTAAACAACCCCCTTTCTCTGTGGTTGTCTGATTTACGGACGAGGGCTCCTCTGGTGAAAGCACAGCAACAGCCTGGCGGCCTCCTGAGCCAAAGCAAACAGGCAGCCCACCGGCATCATCCAGCGCCAAAACCGTGTCGCCGTTTATCTCCGGGATTCGGTCTTTCATACCAATACTAAACGCTGAAATAAACACAGCCCAGGCACGTCTCACATGGACTGTCCTTGGCGTTGGTTCTTCGGTGCGTTTTTGCCTTTGAAAGATTTTTAAATGTTTTTATAAAGACTATAATTCAGTTTAAGTAGTATTAGATGCACTGAAGTTTGGACATTGAGTTGAGGAAAGGAAATAGGTGTCATTCTTGTCTCGTGTGGTCTCCGCGGTGGGAGAGCGTCTCTTCCAGGCAGGTCTTACTTATTATTAGCTGCGTTATTTGGTGGGTCAACAGCACTGTACGTACTTGAAGGGGGAAAAAAACCCCGAAAATGTGTACAAGTTAAACCGATTGGTTATTTTATTTAAATACATTGAAAGCTATCACTGGTTGCTTACCTGGTCCGAGAGTGAACAAGTGTAGAACGTGTGCTGGTGAACTCTGAGGACAACGATACTGAAAGGATTCCGATGGCGACACAGATGCTGCGCGTTTGAAAGTTAACCTTATTTCATTGTCTGAAAGATCTCTTTCCGTTTGTTAACGTCATGTTATAACAGGTGTCGCAAAGTTACAAAAAGTGTTTGGTTGTTAAGGGCGGTGAGAGGTCATCTGTACAGCGCATTGCAGAACCGGAGCTCGAAAAGGACGCAACACAGATGTTGTGCCTTTAATAATAGTAACAAACATAGACAACTCTATTTTGGGAGCAGCGGACGTTTCGCAACGCTTGGATAGAAATACGGTGCTGAAATTTTTGAAGGAAATATGCAAAATTATTGTGATGAATGAGTCAAAGGGCCGAAATCAAAGTGCTGCAGGAGGCAGTTCTGGTCGAGGTTTTGCTGCGCGTGAAATTGTCGCTTCTCTCCTGCTGCCTGGTTACCCTGCAAACCGTTCTGCCAGCTTGTCTGTCAAACACACAACTTGGACTGTGGTTTAACATGAATATAGAGGGGGAAGATTGAACTGTGAGCATTTCTGGCTTTTCTGGGACATACAGTGCAGGTCTCCCCAAAAACCTGGTCCCACGACACTTTCTTTCCTTCTTCTTTAAAAAACATTGTTCCTTGGATGCACACCCTTGTCCTGCTTCTTCAGTGGGTGTAATTCCTCCTCAGAATAGCATATGCGCTTTGTGCCATTCAGAGACGCAACGGGACGAAACTCTGTCGACGCTCCACCTCACTGGTAACATGTGACCTGAGCAAAGAAGAAATTCACAAATTTCACAGTGACGTATAACTTTTAAATGATTTTTCTTTTTTCTCATTGCATCTGAGTCGGACTGCTGTTTGAAATATGTCTCATTTTGAAATATAAGGTAGATGAATAGTCAGATATTGTAATAATGTGCTAATTCATTTAAAGGCCTGCTTTGAAAACCTGCTTCTGCATTTTCAGAAATGATAGACAAACAGTCATTTTTTGGCTCAAATTGCTCACAGACTTATAAAACTGGGAATTAGACTATAAAACGTATTGGTCTGTTGAACATGTCAAAAGCAGGAGGGTGTAATGCGTGGAACTGTACTCTATTTTAAAGGACAAGCCCACTGTATGAGTCGCCAGTGGGCACCGTTTGGGGAATTTTGCCACTCTCCTCCGTCGGACTTGGCCGCTATTTTTGGTAGAAACCGGATCCGGCGCACAGAGGCGCGTTGGAGCTAGTGGAGCGGTGTGACGGTGCCCTTCCTCACGGCAACGCATCACCAACAACACACGGGCCGTCCAACCGAGGCGCCGCGCGCAGCGTCACCTGAGCACCGCGGCGATGGTGGCCCCTGGTCACCCGTATTGTGCCTCTGCCTTTGGTTCCAAGGAAGAGTAAATGCAGGAATCTAACAGTGAAAACAGGACCGGTTTTCTTTGGCTGCTGCATTTTTTTAATGTACAAATAATTCCGTTTTTAACAAGCGTATATAAAACAGTTCACAGACGGAATAAAAGGACGAAACAAATAGAGCACAGAGTAAGTAATAAATAAGGTTATTTTTAGAGGGGAACCGTTTGGATAAGGTTGACCTTAGGGAGGGGGATTACAGCGTACAAGTACATACATTCCTGTGGTTCTGGTTGTCAAGGACGGTGGGGACAATACCACGGTCCCATGACACCGAGGAGTGTCACCCAGTTCCTGAGGTGTCACTGTGAATCCACCGACGGTGCTGGAAAAGCCAGCAGATGGCGAGGGTGGTTAAGGAAGTGGGGGTCTAAGCTGAACGTTACCACGTGGTCGTCCTGGTGTGGAACCGTCGAACGAGGCGCTCAGCCTGAAGCCCTTCATCTCAAACATCCTGCTGAAAGATGAAATTTTAAAAGTGTCAGCAAAAAAGGCGCAATAATAATTTCCAGTGTGCATATCCGGCTGGCGCATCTTCTGCATCTCTCTTCTCCAGAAACGTATCGTGAACAAGGGACACGGTTACACAGAGTGGGGGGGGAGGGGGGTGAAAATTAAGTCTAACCATCTACTTTGGAAGTCATCTTACATATACTGTGTTTTTTTGCATGCATATTGAACATCCTTACTGTACTGCTGTGGGGACAAACCGCTCCTCGTGTACGCTCACGTTTGCTGCTGCGAGAAACAAAACACAGCATAAATACATAACCGAAACACCGCAAAACGAATCGTAAAAAGGGACGTCCGTTTGCCAGCTTTTTGGTTCATGTCCGCCAATAAATAAAGCTACAAGAAGCTATAGAAAAAGGTAGAAAGAAGCTCCGCATTTTTCGGAGTTCGATTTTATCTGTTTAAACTGCCGTGGCACTCGGTACCAAGTGACCGGAAACAAGAATGTGAACTTAGGAGGAATGTTTGATTTTTTTTTTTTTTTTTTAATAAAAAAAAGGCTTAACAGATGATCAGATGTGTAGGTTCATGAGCGCTGTTGCGAAAAAATATGCACGTTTTAAAAACCTAGAATAATGCTCTTTATTTCCTGCGAAGTCACGTATGGGCTTAAGATGCCCAAATGCTAACAGTCTGCGCCGTGACAATATTTAAGCTCTACGTCCGAAAAAGAGCGAGACTCACACCGCTGAGAAAGCCAACAAGCCGCGAACGGTGGGCGAACCCAACTTTCGGGGGCTTTGTTACATAACGGTGAAACAGCTTGACTTTAAGACACAACTGCAGACTCTGGTCGCCTTGGGTTAGAGGCGCTTTCGAAAGGTCACTGGTCACGTTGAGCGGATCACAATTTTGCCTCTACGTTTGCAGCCTGGGCGGCGACTCGTGTTGCGCTGACCCTTCCGGGGGTCGGGTGCGTTGTCACGGCGGGTTTGGATTGTTGGAGACGCAGATCAGTGGCAGGGAGCCGTGGTCAAACAGCTTGTACGGCAGGGTCCCCTTCGAAGTCCACAGGTCCGTCTTGGGGTCGTAGCACTCGAAGCAGTCTGAGTCCTCGATGACGTCGTGCCCGTTGATGTAGCGCCCCCCGGTGATGTACAGCTTGTTGTTGATGACAGTAGCGGCGTGGTGCATTCGCCGCTCCTTCATGTTTTCGCACTTCACAAACTTGTTTGCCTTGGTGTCGTAGGCGATCACTCTTCTCGTGTATCCTGTTGGGGCAAACGGTCACTTTTGCGATGCCAGACCGTTTCCTGCATGCAATTTTCACGGTTCTTCTGCCTCACGGGGACACACCTTACCTCCGACAATGTAGATCTTGTCCTCGATGACGGCTGCCGGGGCGCACACGTTCTTCACCGTCCTCGTCTCCATTTTGCACCACAGGTTCCGAGCTATGTGGTACACCTTGGAAAAGTTAGAGGCATCACCCATTACCGACTCACTTGAACATCCTACCGTGCATTTGTCATAATTTGTCATCGATTTGTCACCAAGTACTTTAGGACGAGGAGTACCTGTATTAACCTGACGGGATTCTGCATGGCGTCCTCACCGCCGAATACGTAGATCCTTTGGTCGTTGGCTGCTACAGCTGGGTGTAGCACGGCTGTAGGCATGGTGGCCATGGGCTCCCAGATGTTGAACATGCTGTTGTATCGCTCCACCGTGTTGGAAATTTCCTTTTCAGGACCTATGCCTCCAAGGACAAAGATGAAGTGCAAATAGGAGACACTCTGGTGGGCATAGCGTGGCTGCAACATGGGCTCAGCCGTGCGCCACTGGTTGGTCTTGAGGGACAGCGTGTAGACGGTGGTGCTAACCACACCATCCCCCGAGCTCATCGCTAGTCCACCCAGAACGTACAGGATGCTGTGGATGCAGACGTAGGAGGCCTTGTAGAGTCGAATGGGCAGCTTGGCCAGCCACTGCCAGCGCTGGGTGCGTTCGTCGTAAAGCAGGGCCTCCCGGGACGTCTGCTCACTGTTTTTGCGCCCACCCACCACCACCAGTGTCTCGTGGCAGGTGTAGCGGCGAGGCGTCACCCACAGCGGCCCCAGGTCCTCGCCGCACTTGGTGCTGACGGAAAACATCAGTCTGCGGACCGACTCGATGATTTCCGTGCAGAGGGTGGAGGACTGGACTAGGGGGTCGTTGGCAATGAACTGGAAGAGGTATGTTGGGTGGATGTAGCGCAGACGCACTCGCTTGAAGAGATCGTGGATAGCACCACGCCTGGAGAACGGATCGTGATGAATCCAGGCCAGGAGTGTCTCAAAGACCTGTTCCTCCTCCGCACACAGCCTGTCGTCTTCCAGGTAGCTCAGGAGCTCAGGCAACGAGAGCTCACGAAAGTCCTCGGAGGCCGCCACGTCGGAGAAGCTGCGAACAGCCATCTCCTTGGCCTTCTCGTGCAGACTGGCGCAGTGCAAGATCTCAGAAAGGCGGATCATGCTGAGGCAGTTGTCCGGGCTGAGCTGCTCCTGCAGGAATGTGGAGCACGCCTCGAAGAGTCGGGGGTACTGCAGCATGGAGGCGGCCTGCATCAGAGGTAGCACCATCTCCATGGTAATTCTGATGGCCCCAGTGTACACGTAGTCCACAATGCTGCTAAGAACAGTGGAAGCAATACCCTTCAGGTCTATCCTGGCTTGGTGGCGCTCTTTGAAATTGCTGCAGAACATGGCCCTGAAGTAGGGGCTGCTGGACACCAGGATGTTCCGGTGGCAGGGGATCTCCGTGTCGTCGGAGCACAGGAGCACATCCGTGAAGATCCTATCTTGCCTTAAAGTGTTCAGCTGGACGAGCAGATGCGACGAAAGCTCCCAGTCCTGGTATTGATACACGCCAAGCAATGGGCTGTCCATCCTGCGGGGACAGGGTACACTGAATCCTACCAGTTGTCCCCACTACCGACTCCGCCCACTTCGGTCGGTCCGGAAATCTCGGGCACGCGCCCGTGATTCGATTCTTTCTCACTGGTCCCCCAGAATAACTAGATCCAAACAGTTCACGTCCGCTTGTTGAACGTGGAAAAATTTCTGCGTCGGCTAGTTCCGAGCGACTTCATCTTTCTGTCATAGGATCGTCCCCGGTGAGGAAAGACGAACACACGACTGTCTCTGGGAAACAATGCTGCCGTGTTCCCACAGAGCTCAGGCCCCCCACGGCTTTATTATGGCGGTGATGTAATTGCCCACCTGTCACTCTCGGCCCAAACAGTTTGTCCTTGAGAGTTCCGGCGTTTGCGTCCAAACTTTCGGCCAAATTATTACCGAGACGAGGGTAGCTGGATCTAACCCCCCCCCCGGGAGACTACTGCCCATCGCACGTCGGTCCTGTAGAAGCAGAGCCTTCTGGGTATTTTTGTCACATAAATATAAGTAGCGGCTCGTGTTTGAATTACTCTGTTTAATGACGTGTCGAATTTCCCGCCTCCAAAACGGAGTCCGAGGAAGTTATTAAAAGTCCTGCTGTATTTTTTCCTTCCTCAGGACACCCACGTGTCTCAAGTTGCTTAATAAAAAACGTGAGCGATGCTGCTCCGAATTTTTACCGTTTTCATGCTTCAAAGGGCACGGATTTCTCAAGCTTTATTTGTCCCGCGCGAACGTGTTTTGCGTTAGATGTATCACGCAATAAACCGTCCCTCAGACTTTCATTGGACCTGTTTGGTCTTTTTACGTGAATAGTTCAATCCCCCCCCCCCCCAGGTGACACGCGCTGACAGAGTAAATATTTGAAATGTAAGTCACGAGAAAAAGGGAGAAAAAAAATCGTACAATAAAGAAAAGCTGTGGACGGCAGCATGCGGTAGAGATTTACGTTTGGTTTTTTGACATCCCGGATCTTTTCTAAATCTTTCTAAATCTTTTCTAAAAATGCATCGGGCACCTCGGTTTTCTTGACGTTAACAGCTCCTCGCGCTTAACGCGGAGAAAGTAAATCTCAGCTTTTAAGTCTCCTGGTGGCAAATAATTCGTACTTGTACACCAGCGAAAATTCTTATACAGGGTGTCAAACGGGGGTCGAACATGTGGAAATGCATCAAAGTGGGATAAAGTGCGACACGTACGTGCAGGTGCACCAGCTCCGGCGAGGCAGCGGTTCTCTCCTTACCTTGTTCCCCTTGCTTATATCATCCGAGGGGTCGCGTCGCTTTGGCTCAAATGTTGGGACGTTCAGCCAGAAAACCCCCCCCCAAAGCTCCACATTTTTTGCCTCCCTGCTTTTGTTCCTCAGTCTCTCAGTCATGGAAACACACCCGCACACGCTCGCAAACGCACGCCGGAGGACACTAACAGAAACGGGAGGTGAAAGTGCACCTGGGAAAGAAGCTGCGTGAAGTTTGTGGTCAGGGTGTCAGAGACCCCCATCAGATCGCTATACACATTCCCGGTCTAATAATAGCGTGTGTACACAGCAACTACTGACCAGACTCTCACGTGACCCCCCCCCCTTCGCCTCTGTGTGTGTGTGTGTGTGTGTGTGTGTGTGTGTGTTTTTCTTGCGACACGAATTGGCCTGTCCCCTCCAGAGTCGTGGCCCAGTTGTCCCGGGGGGTCGCGCAGGAGGGAAAAAAAGGACGCAGATGAAGCGCAGTGGGGGGCAGGGAGGGGGCGCTATTCGAGGAGCTGGTCTGGAAATAGAGGATGGTGATGATGGCCTGGCTGAGAGGGTGGAACAGCTGATCCTGACTCTGGGTACCTGCGTTCTCCTCACCAGTGGTGGACGGGGAAGAGCACCGTGGGTCGCCGATGACCGCGGCCCCAGCGGCACGCTATTAATCTTTTATAAATACGTGCTGACTTTGTTTTGTTTTTCGGACCCTTCCTCTGATTCTTGACTTTCGCTGACCCTGGATTATGGCTCTGAGTGAAATAAATAGGCTGGAAAGGTCCAGGTGGCCGTGTGCCCGGGATGCTGACTAACCTGTAGAGGTCTGCAAACGTGCCAGAACTGGGCTCCTGTTATCCAGCAGATGCACAGCTGACACCGGGAACATAAACTATACCGGATCCTTTCGAAAACAGTTTGTCCCCAACGCAGTTTTGCCTGCGCTCAACTGGACACCGGCAGTTCTGCTGTGATTTAAAGAGCGCGGTTATACCTCGCCCAGCGCCGGCCCCTTTAGTGCTGTTTGCACTGATTTGTTTTCTTTTATTCTTTACTTATTACTTCTCTATGTATTTAGCTGTCTTTCACCTTATTCGTTTATTATCCCTTTTGTCTTTTATCGCCTCATCTACTTAATAGATGAAGGGCTTTATCGCAGCCCTTTGCATAATTTATCTTAATAATATACCACGTATTGCAAAACAAACATATAAGACACACTGCAAACACTCTACTTAACACAGCCAAAAAAACAGGGACAAAAACAACACCTGATGAGCAAAAACTATTGTTTAAAGCGCAGGGCATAATGTGGTAAGCGCTGACTTACTTATATAAGATCAGCGTTTTTGCCACATATGCACCAACATTAAAGACGCCAACATTGTTACACATGCTCTCTAAAAAACCCAAAATAATTGTGGTAGTTACGTACACAGTAACATCGACTTCCAAATTATATCTAAAACCATCTGTAGTGCTACCCCCCATAGTGCTGTTTATTGAGCAATCTGAAATTTACGACAACAGCAACGACAACAATAATAATAATGTCCATCCATCCATCCATCCATCCATCCATCCATCCATCCATCCATCCATTTTTGTAAACAAACATTTCAAAACAGCATTTTTCCAATTATATATTCATTATTCATGTTTTATGCTATTGCTAAAGGTGCAACTTTTGCATTATGTTGCACGTGTAAAACAAAATGTGACAGTAAAGCAGTTAAGAGGGACAACAGTCACATGAGGAGATGTCACCTACATCCATCCTCTTGTTCCTTTTCGTGAGACTGACACTGATGTTTGGTTCTCCGTTTGCCGCAGTTCTGCTCCTCTGGACATATGTAGGCCCTGCAGGTACTCAGCAGGTACTCGCTATTTGCTCACTGGGTTTGCACTCAGATGCTCAGCCGCAGCTCTCGACGTGGCCGACGTTCTGACCACCCCGACTTTGCTGGCCTCACGTGTGTCTCCCCCCCAGTTCCTCACGTGAACCCAGGACCACCTGATACGTGTGGTCGGTCACGGCGCACGTGTCGGTGTGGCTTCCCCCTCCGCTCGACTCCTTAACATTCCGCACCTCCTCAACCAAGTGCCGTTCAAAAGCAGTTTCAACTGTTTGTGAACCTTGGATGGTAGAAACGTAAGAAAACTTCCGCCTAGTCACACAAACTATCAGCAGATAGTCAGATGATGACAGACTGAGGAGATTATGTTGCCATCAGTACCATAATCATTTGCCAAAAACTTTGCATGTGGACACAGACAAAGAGCTCCATCTACTGTTCCTTTGTATTTTCAAAACACCGTTTGGTTTCTGGGGGGCGTTTTCTAATAATAATAATAATAATAATAATAATAATAATAATAATGCATTTATCTTTTGTGTTTTGGATATACAGTAATAAGGTTTAGTCAGTGACTTGTTTTATCTGTGTGTCTTTTACAGTGACTGACGTGGTTAATTCCAGAAGCTCTTACTTCACATAAATAACAGCCCAACTGCAAGTTCTGGCGTCTCGCTTTCTGTTTCGACCCGCTGCTATTTTCATCCTGCGAGTGTTTGTTCCGCTGTGAGCGCAGCAGCTGCAGGAATGGCTGGAATGCTCGCCGTGCCCGATATGTATATGCTGCCCGGATGCTTGTGATGGCGACAGCGGGATCATAATTTAAACAGAATGATAATGTCTGCAAATGGGGAAATGTGGTTTGAAGGTGTCCGCTGTGGCGTTTTCGGGGGCCAGAGTGATTCTGGACTGACAGAAGAGCGGCCCCCTGCCGCCTGAATGGGTTTTCTTTATCCCGTCGGGTGCCGAGCCGCCCGCTTCTGTCCACATGCCTGGCGCTCAAGTACACATCTTTCAAGGAATACAAACACCGGCCTGGTTTCTCTTCCACCTGGGATCCAGTGAGGGTCCTCACAACATCTCACAGGCAACCCTCACAGGTGCTAACAGGAGCCTTTCCCCACACCGAGCTGGTATCACTCCATCGACCACTGTGCGGCACACGAATGGAATGTTCCAGCAAGCCATACGTCACGTGACTGCGATGGCGTTTAGTGTTCAGCTGAGCGTCGGAATGGGCAACATTGGCGCCTTTGCTGATGCTGTTGGTGAACGACAAGAAAGTGCATCTCTAGTGGGGACAGAAGCATTAAAACTGGACCATTGAGGAGGGGAGAAAAGTTGCTCGGTTTGGATGAATCTGGTTCCTTTGCTTCCTGCTGATAGAAGGATCAGAATTTGGAACAAGCGACAAGAGTCCATGGAGCCTGTTTAGCGCTGACAGTGGAGAATGGTGGTAGCAGTGTGATGCGAGGGGAAAGTTTTCCTGACACACATTAGGGCCCCTGATACCCACTGAAGAACCACTAAATGGTACGATGTATCTGAGGATCAAATGCCGACCAGGGTAATCCCTTCGTGGCTACAGTTCATCCGCTCGGACGGACCCTTCCACCACGAAAATGCACCATGTCACAAGGCATTTATCATCACAAAATGGTTCCAGGAACACGGCAGCGAGTTTTCATTGCTTCGGTGACCTCCACTGCCCCCAAGGATCTCAGACTATCTCTGGAATGAGGTGGAAAGGGTCGTTTATGGTGAGACCGTGCAGCCGTTCAAATCGGCAGCAACTACACGGCACTGTCATTTCCACTTCCACATGGCACAACATTCCCGCACAACACATCCAGCATCTTGTAGAATCCCAGGCAAGTTCCTGCTGTTCTGAAGGCCAAGGGAGGTGCAACACACTACTAGATAGGTGTACCTAATAAAGTGGCACCCCAGTGTACGCGTCCATATTCCCTCGTATTTGCTATCATATGAACCCATGTTAAACATCTCTCCCCTTCGTAACTAATAGAACGAACGCACTTGGTTCCTCAAAGCCCACCGGCGACTCAGCTGAGGGAACTTCTACAACTTTCTGTGGATCCGCCCGATATGATCGAGTTAGAGGGGGTCAAATATAATTCTTGTGCCCAAGGAGTCGAACGGACACCAGGGAGGATCTGCGACGGCAGGGAAGCTTTGCGAACACAACTGGATGCGGCGAAACGGGAAGCATTTTTGATTGAAAATTTTCCGCCGGGCCCGACTTTCGGACTCAACCGAGGAGAATGCTGCAGTCACGAAACAAAGCCTTTGCGGAAACGATAAGAGAGAAACTACTGAGACAAATCCTCACGTTATGAAAATAAATTAATGAGCGCACATTTCAAAGCTAATGTCTGTTAAGAAAAGATTATCGGAGAACTTTTGATGTGCGCGCCGCTCCTTGAAGTGCCTTGGAAACCGGAAAAAAAAAATTCTGCACTTGATATGTTTATCTCTTCCTGGCAGCAAATTTCAGAAAACATTCAGTCCCTGGTAAATCCGGTTATTTAGCACTCGATACGTGATCACCTTCCATTTTGTAGAAGGATATATAACACGTCAGTTGTTTATCTCCTGCGTTCCTTCCCACTGTCTTGAAGAGACCCCGAAAGTGAGCCAGGATGCCGCCGTCTACTCTCCGCTGACGGGTTTTAAGATGAACTTCAAGACCGAAGAAACAAAAATAAAAGATTCATTAAGTCCTTAAATATTTGTCATTAAAAAAGTCATCGACCATTAATGTTCCCCCCAGCAGATAAGTCAGCTGAGCAGACAAACAAGCAAAAAGTTTTCATTTAGTTTTAGGCCTGTGGCTAAATTAGTGGTTAAGGGCACAGATTTGCGCCTCTGATCTGAGGGCTGCCGTTATACCTTTGAGGATCTACACTTTACCGCAGCGAACTAATTCGGGGACCTCAGCCGCAGTCCGATATCGAAAGATTCAGACGTGCAAAAGCCTTCTCGATATTCTTAAGGCTCCATCGTCGGACGTTCACGGGGAGCTCCGCAGGGGGTGCGCCTATCTTCACCCACCTTCGCTCGTCTCGGCAGCCGACTCGCCAAAAACAGGCCCCCGCAGAGGGGAGCCGAACGGACGTCGAAAAGCAGAAACCGAGTCCAGAGTCCCGAGACCCCCTCCAGCAGCCCTCTCTGCGCGCGGCGATTATTGTCGTCTCTGGGTAACAAGGGCATCAGATCGGTGTTTATCTACGCAGGCGTCTCCAGGGGAGGCGACGGACCCGATGTGATTTATTGCGGGTGTATAGTAGTCACACTGGAAATTCTGCTACTTGACGTTAATATGCATGAACAGCCGGTAACACGAGCCACTCGGAGCTCAGGAGAAGCGCTGACAATTCGGTTAAGCCGTTTCAACGGCTGCTTTTCTCCGGCTGCGTGTTTGCCGGGTCCGGGGTCGTGCCAGATGTGGATCTGAAACGCAGTTCAGCTGCAAGTACACCTTCTGTCTTTATAACAATGGATTTTCCAGACCAGGCGTGTGTGACAATCCCTTATTTATTCCTTTCGCACTCGACTGTTCTTATAACCCACAAGGTCCTCAGCAGTAATTGACGCCCCTCGGTCGGCGAATGTCTGCGTTCGGAGCGGTAGCCAAAGGCCCGAGTCTCGCTAGTAATGGGCTGGATGTCACTGCGTCCGATCCGGCCGTAGCTCACGGAAGGGTTTTAATGAGCCGGCCGTCCCCGATCTCCCCGCCGCGTCGTCCCGCTTCGAGCGGTCGCTGTCTTTTCGGCAGCTCAGGAATCATAAATTCAGACTAAGGGGATCAATTAATAGGTTTTACTTCGGGTGCGAGGTTTTAATTTCTTACTTCCACCCAATTATCATCGCTCCTGCTTCCCGCCAATTATCGACAGATGCCGCAGGTCACCGCCGGGGCACCGCGGCCCTTTTTTTCCCGCGAGTTAGTTTGCGCGGGAGGCAAATTCTGAGACGGAACAATATCGACGACCGGCCAGTTTTCGCAAACGCAGCGGTCCTCGGTAGCTCACATCTGAGCAGCGCACGGTATCGGGCAGCCGAGACGTCGGAGCGTCGTGTCGCTGGTGGACTGTTGTGCGCATTCTTCAGCTGCCGGGAGGATAAAGTAAAAAGAGTGTCTTACCGCGCTGCTGGCCTGAGCCGTTGCAGTGGATTTTTACAGCCCAGTGAGCTGCTTATAATGTTAAGGTGGATCTTGAAAGGAAGCTATTTTTGTCTAAATCAGGTAAAGGAATATATCAGGTGAACGTATGCAAAATGGACTGCATTTGCAATTCTCAAACCTCCGCGGTGCGAAAATACATTTTTTCTCTGCAGCTTTGCTTTATATCCAGGCCAGGGATGCCCATCCTGGCACCATCATTCACGGGTATCATTACCACCTCCTATCTGAGTCACTCACAAGCCCCAGAGTCTTTTAAATATATTGGGAATAAAATGAAGTTGTGTTTTTCTCCACACAGTGGGAAATTGTACTCCAGCGGCACATTGAACCCCCCCCCCCCCACCCCGCTAGCCCCCACCAAGAGCAGATGCTGAAGGGGAGGTGCAATAAAACCAGGGCCGCATCCTGTTCCGGTCAAAAGTTTGGGGACGCCGGCTTTCCTTCGACGCCAGATGGTTCTCACACAACCTCTACATGCATTTCGGGTCGGTGGAGAAAGGAGGATGTGGAAACGCAGTAGGGGAGGTTGTCATGAACTTGGTACCCAGCAGAGCAGCTCCGCACCTCCGCACTGACGCCGACACGCTGAACAGGACTCGTGTTCTGAGCCACTTACCCATGCAGACATTTCACGCTTTGACTCATCGGTCCACAAGACCAACTTCCAATCGTCAAATGTTCAGTTCCTCTGTTTTCTGGAACAGGCAAGTCTGATCCACAGGAACTTTCCACTGGTGCTTTATCTGCATGGGAAGTTCTGCAGTTTCAGCCCAGCTGCTGTAAACAGTTAGTATAAGAGTGTCTGCTGAGCGAGGAGATAACAGTGTAATAACGGTTGGAGGTATTCTGGATTGTTCCACACGTCAGAATGTCTCACCAGAGTGTTATATGGTTGATAGACCTTCACTTAACAAGTTCACGTCATTGTGGTTCCAGTTGTAAATTAACATGTTGTTTTGGTCTAGATGGTCACTGATAAAACCCAGTTCAATTCTTGCTGTTCTGCGTCACGGAAGAAACTGGAATATATCCCAGAGCTGCACGTGCACTGCGCTGTAATAAAGCCAAAATCAGGGCCAAACCTGCCGCCGCTGTCGTCTCACACTTCAGAAGGAGGAGGGCAGCAGGGGGCGCAGCGGTTAGAGTGGCTGTCGGTGGGCCCCAAGCACCACAATCTCTCATCCTGCTGTACTTCTTTCATCCAGGTGTGACTCCTGAACCGACAAAGCAAAAAAATACCCTCCTGTGTGAAACTATAGTTGACGGTACACCCACTAGCCGCTTTATTAGGCACACAGAGCTCTCTCTGCACAGTGACACGGCGCGTGGTTGTGACTCAGTACAGACGGGTGAATCACTGTAATTGGGTTGCTTTGGAGAAAAGTGTCTGATAAATCAATAATAAAAACTGTCTTTGCACTATAGACTCACAGGCCACTTGGTTAGGTACACGTGGCCATT
Source organism: Arapaima gigas (assembly GCA_900497675.1). Classification (NCBI taxonomy): domain Eukaryota; kingdom Metazoa; phylum Chordata; class Actinopteri; order Osteoglossiformes; family Osteoglossidae; genus Arapaima; species Arapaima gigas. Next base: position 1,079,130 of record UFQX01000129.1, on the reverse strand, counting down.
TACACGCAGCTCTGCACACTGTTCACTCAGTATGACTCAGTATGTAAACACACCGATACGGCCTAGAGGCCCAGTTACTTTCTGAACGGGCATTAAAGGGATCTAAGTAACTTTGAACGCGGCTTGATCATCGGTGTTGATCAGACTTGTTCCAGCGTTTCAGAAACAGCTGACCTTGTGGGATTGTCGCACACTTCAGTCCCACAAACGCGACGGTGGCCTTGCTTTACTACGGTAGCCCGTACTGTCCCGCCTCTCAAGCCGATAGAGGATCTTTGGTACGGAAACGGCTGCCTTGGACATAGAACCCGCTGGAAACACATCCAGGACCTTGTTGCTAAATCCCGGCTGCTCTGGAGTCAAACGAAGATCCTAAAGGACTGGTGTGCCTAATAAAGTGGCCCCTGAGTGTCAGCCGCCGAACGTGCTCAGTCACTTTGGAGGAAAGCGTCAGAAACCTTTAAGAATAACTGATATTATTAAACAGATGATGCGTGTGGCGGTGAAGCAATTTCTGTTGCAGTAGGTGCCTTAGAGATGGAAAGATATGTACAAAAAACGGCATAATTGTTACTCTGTGCTGCGGGGTGAAAATCAAAAGCATTTTATGGCGATTTCACATCTGACGCTAAATTATAGAGACAGAGAGACTATAATTCAGATGGAGTCTGCAAAGTTCGTGTGGGTCTCAACCTTTTGACCTTTTAGTCACAAGTCTGCTTGCGACAAGACGGGATTTTCTGTTCCGCCAGCAGCAGCGTTTCACGGCTCCTCCGTCTTCCTTTGTGAAATTGCCGCCATTAGAGGCGGCGGGGGGTACGATGGCATTATCTGTTTCTCAGCACATGCTCGGGGGGGTGTGAGAATATTCAGGAGGTGTACTGCGCACCACCTGCTGAGCGCGGCGCTTCGCCAGGGCGGGCGAGTCACCTTGGCTGCAGACGCGGCCGGACTCCCCGCGCAGCGAACAGCCAGACAGAGAAGATGACAGCCGCCGACCTCGGGCTCCGACCCCTCGTTTCCAGGGATGACGGCCTACAAAGTGACGCTGACTGAGCGTGACCGGTGACCCCGCTTCTCTCCATCGACCCGGCAAGGTGATCAGCTGTCTCTCAGAGCTGCTCCACGCAGAAGCTCCGCCAGGTTTAATAACCCCTTCCAATTACCTCCCTCCCATCTCCTGGGAAAAAGCACAGTTCACGTCCGGAGGGCGTCGGACGGAGAAGACGTCTGAAGCGGACGAACGCCAGGAGAAGGTCAAGGTGCGACTTACTTTATTGCTTCATCTTCTGAGCTGCCACGTTTGGTCACGGGTTTTGACTGAATATTTTCGGCACCCTTTTCCACTTCGTTCCTCCGAACCAGAACTTGGATCCCCTCCTAGACAAGTGTCCTTACATAGATTTGGAGGAAACACAGGAATGCTTCGATTCGCACTACCTGCTATAGCGGTGTGTCACGACAGCCCTCTTTTCGAAATTTATCCTGAGAATTTGCCATAATTAAGAAAAAAAAAACTGTTAAATAAACATTTAAAACAAATCGTTGGGAATTTTATATTTGTTATCCATTGGATAGATTTCTGCCTTTATTCAACATGAACTAAAGCATTTTGCACCCTGTTGCGCGTGTGGTTTTGAAGCGGTCCAGTACCTACGCGGGACGCTTTCCTCGGAAAGTTTCCGGAAGACGAGCGACATTCACAGCCTGGCCCTTCCTCTCCAGCGCAGTTCTGCTCAGCCCAGCTGTAGCCTTTCTTTTCACCATGCGTTATTTGAATTAGTATGCAAACGTTTAAATACTGCACGACGCTGCAGTAAATCTGTTTATTTATTTAAAAAAAAAACCGTTTATTTGAAATAAGGCTTACAGGAATAAATGTAAGAAAAACATCTACGTATATTTCAGGTTAAACTAACATATTACAGTACACGTTCCTCCATTTATACAACATGCTGTATAAACAACCTCATATGTGATCATTAAGCTCCGGTTCTCAAGAAAACACCTGCTGTGGTGATCCAGGTCTTACTGTATTGCTCTCAGTTTATTCCACTAAAACTTCATTACGTTCATATATAATTGTTATAAATAGTCATATAGTATAAGGCAGAAAAACTGGTTTATTTTCAAAGCGAGCGTGTGCTTCACAGACACCCTGAAGGGCCTCCACAGACCCCTGACAGACCCAAGCGCTGTCACCTGAAGGTCCTCCAGTTTTCGGGAAGGGGAGAAGAGCGAACGTGCCGTCTGATCCTCGCGAAACGGTGAGGTCAGTAAATGCTTGACCCCAGCGGGGCCTGGTTCACGCACAGCGGTGAGAGCGCGTTCCACTTTCCGGCGAAGTCTGACCCAAATGCTAATCCTCAAAGTTCTCCAAGGTCCCGACTGTGCCTTTGTCTCTGTGTAAGCAGGAGCAGAACGTGGCGAGGAAGTCACTGGGATCAGTGGAGTCGGGACTGGAGCCACCCTGGCGTGTTATTGGTCATTAGCATTAACCCCCTCCAGGGAAGATGGGTTCCTATTGCCACTACTTGCCCCCCCCCCCCTTTAAGCACAAGTCTTTTCTAAAGTCTTGACGCCGGGCGAGGGGTGGGGAGGGGAGGGGAGGGACCGCCCCCTCTCCGATAAAGGCTCCTATCTCCAGTTATGGGGATAAAAGATCATTTCCACTGGTTTCCCCCGTGTTTGCTGAGAAAGAGGAGACAAATGACGTGGGATGCAGGACCCTTCTGGAAGGGTGTGTTTCCGACACACCTCAGCGTCACGTGTGGCTGGGAAGCTGCAGGCCGAGCGCCGCGACCTTGAAGGCACGACGCACGCCACAGAGGAGGCACTTGTTCGTTGTACCTCACAGCGTCAGATCCTTCGGCGTCTCCCGCCTGTGCGCGACTCGTTCTCATTATTTAAACATTCAGTAGCCGATTTTATCCAGCCCGGCCTGCAGTTTCACCTGTTTCTTCAGCTACGTGATCCAATTTGGCTTAAGGGCCTTACCCAGCAGCACCTTCAGCAAGGGTTCCAGAAGGAACCCAACACCCTTCTGTGACCTTTACCACTAGGCTACCTCTGATGACTCTTTCGGGGACACTTTTCTCCAAGTTAGCTTGCAACGCTTGCAGCTTGTATATTAAGCTGCTTACAGTGATTTACCCATTTATACAGCTACTCTATCAATCCACGCACCTCGATCAAAGTTCAAGGTTCAAAGTTCACTGTAAGGTCATTCGGCCTTGGATGTATAACAAAACAAAAATATGGTTTCTCCTGGTCCACAGTGTGCAACACACTAATCGGACAGCACGACAGCACCAGAGGAGGTAAATAGATTGAAAGATAAATAAGAGGATAGATGGATAAATAAATAGATAAATAATAAATAAGATAAGATTAAAGGATCAGGGCAAACAGGTAGCAGTGATGACGCGGTGGGGAGGGGCACATTGGTGCTGGTAGTGATCAGTTCCTCTGAGGGGGGGGTCGGTGGCAATCATATGAGCTTTCCGGACTCACTGCTTTGTGTAGGTGGTCTGGATGGTGGGCAGTGAAGCCCTGGTGATGGACTGGGCAGTCTTTACTACCCACTGCTAACCTCCCCGCTCAGATGCAGCGCTGCAGGAGGAGAAAGGGATCTGAACCCAGTTCCTTTGAGCGCATACCCTGCTAAACATTGTACACTCTCTCGCTGTGTATTTGTAGACCTTTGAGGCCGAAATAGAGGCAGGATCTGGTTCAAAAGGCCCGGGCGGTTGCGGTGCTAACAGGGCCAGGGGGTGAGCTGCCATAGAGATCCCTATAAAAAGAAATGACTGCATGTTACAGGAGTGTCACGGCGGCACCTGTGTTTGTTGCGGTCGTGGAGGGGTTTCCCAAACTGGCCCTGGTTAATAAGCTTGCTCACTTTATATTTTTATCCAGATTCATCCGGAAGCCAGCACGGCGCCGGCTCGTGGGGAGGGCTCCTTATTGGTCTGCTTTTCACCCCTCTAGTGGCCTGGAAAGCCATTGTTTGTAATCATTTCCCAGAGCAATAGCCAGAATATTGTTAGTATTAAATGTAAAACATAAAAATAACGTGGTTATATAAAAACAGACCATGTTCATTTGGGTGAGACGGTTAAGTGCAGCTTCTGCTTGCCTCTATGAGTATGTAATTCCTTTGTGTAGCGCTCTCGCTTACAATAGTAAGGCTCTTTCAGCATCTGCTCCTGCATGTTCACACTGCTCAGTACCCAGGCACTTCAGCAAGACCACTGAGAAGATGTTGAAACGCACAGCGTCAAAGAGCTTCTTTTGGCAGGGCCCATGCAGCACTGACCACAGTTCCCAGCTTCTGTGTGGGCAGCTGTACTTTCTACCTTTAGGATGCCAACGCTTAGAAATAATAAGATATAAATTTCCACCTTTCGGGGATCTCCGTGGACAACCAAACTTCTGGTCAGGTGTGGGTTCGAATCCAGCTCAGTCTGCGTGGTGCTTGCACGTTTCCCCCTGGGTCTCTGCTCTGGTTTCCTCCCACAGTCCATGTAATTCAGATTAGTTGGCGTCTCAAAATTACCCACAGGGTGTGAAAGGGTGTGTGTGGCCACCCTGCAATGGACTGGCGTCCCACCTGGGGGGAGGTTTTCATAGCCCAGCGCCCTTGGCTTCTGAGATGCGCTCCAAACCTCTGCGACCCACCTCAGGATAAGCGGTTCGCACAAATGGGTGGATGGAATACTCAGAGGCTGAATGGATGTGTACCCAGGGTATCTGGCACCCCATTGCAGGGGACAGCAGTCCCCCTATAAGCCGTCATTTGCCCAGAATGCACTGCTGCCGGATTCCTTTCCTGCCACCCGCCGCACTCCATCGTACCTCAGAATACAAATCTCACATTTTCATTGCTGCCCGTGGAAAAGACATCACCCAAATGAACCCAGAAAATATTGTTTACTACCCTTTTTATTCAAAGTACCTCAAGGTTTTTGCACGTTTACAGCTGGATTATTTACCGGAGCGATTCAGGAGGAGGTGTCTTTCTCCAGGGTGCATCAGCGGCGTACGTGAACGGGGAGACGGCGGCTTTTCGGGTCTGTTTCGGTAGCCGCTGCTCGAATAGGCCAGACGCGGAAAGGCTTCGCTAAAATAACCCTGAACTTCCGTCCAGCTGGGAAAAAAACAAGAAGCGAATGGCACATTGTGACAAGATGAAATGTTTGTTCTGCCTTTCCGCCGGACGCTGCGTGTCAATGCGGTCGTGCACTTTAGTTTTTAAGGTCAATTTGTGTGCCCTCTCACAAATGCGCCTCCATGCCACTGATATGCACTTTTAATGGATGCCATCCTTTGAAAGCCCCCATCTTGACCTAGAGTGTCACCCTCCGGGCCTAAAAGGATGTCCTCGTAATGTTACAGTCGCCGTGTCCTCGTGCTTCATCAATTTGTGGGAGATAAAGGGAGGCCTTCAAATGAACCGCAGAGAAAAACACTTACCTTCCTACTTACCTGTGACCACCTGGCTTTCATTCTGCCTTCCCAATGAACCTCTTTTTTATCCTTCTCCAGAACGTCCTCTGGTCTGTAATGAAGGAGGCTCGGCGAGTTAACTTTGAAAACACGTGCATAAGAATAATGCGGTGCTTTAGACATGCCCTTGAGATTCTGTATGTGTGTACAGTGAAGAAGCAAAAAGAAAACACTACCGTTTATGTGTTCAAATAGGCAGCAATCTGTTCTATTCCCATTTTCCACCATCAGCTACCTGCCTGCCGTAAGCGGACCGGAGTGTGGTGAAGGTACGCGTCCCCCGTGATGGCAGTAACCACAGTTCATGCACGGAGGAAACAGACGTTTTTCTGGAATGTAAGGTTTCGGGCCTCAAACGAATGCCTTGCTGTCGCTTAGTTCTGTAACAAATTATTTTAGACACGCTTTTGGCCCGTGGTGGGCCAGAAGGGGCCACACGGGTGGGACAAAGGCCGAGAAAAGGAGGTTTTCCCAGCATAATGAGACACAACAGGAAAACCAGCAAAAAAAGACTCAAAAAGAGACCCCAGGGAGAGAAGGAAGCCCAGATCCCGGTAATCTGGCAGGGGAAGGCCGGGCAGCGGAGCTGTCAATCAAGCTAAGCCCCCCCCCCCAGAATGGATTCTCCACCCTCCGTCTTACAATACATAAAGAAAACCAAACAATGTTCAATGAAAACAACCACAATTTAGCATTGAAGCCAAGATGTTACCAGCATCAACCGTTACTTAGCGGATGCCTTTACCTTCGGCGACTTACAATGTGAGGTTTGTTCACTAATCTGCTTAAAATTACATACTTGTTTATAGTCATAGTTACTGGAGCAGTTCAGCGTAAGCAGCTTGACCAAGGAGACAGCAGGAGGAGTTGGGATCAGTGTTAATAAACCGCTTGTATTCTTACATTAGGAAGGAATAAATTCAGATGTGGAATATATTTGTCCGGTACTTCCCTGTGGTCTCAACCAATTTGTCCTTGAGAAGACCGAATAATGAGGGTCCACATGACCGCCTGTGCTAACCAGCAAAGCGCTATATAATACACACCTGCAGCGTATAAAACAGGCTGTTTCAGGTTGCACTTCTGAAGGCCATGTCTCAATGTAGTATCTTTATTTGTCTGGACGTTTGTTTTTTATTATTGTTACTATTAAATAACTTTTTTTTTATTTGCTTTGAACCGACTGTTGTCTCTGAGGAACTGGTCTCCTTTCCATTCCGCTCGGCTGCGACCGCGCAGGCCTGTCACTGCTCCCCCGTCCCCACGGCCCATTCTGTGCACTCCGCTGCACTCCAGCCCCCAGGAGTTGGGTCATACGCATCACCTCCAGTGACCTGCGTGGGGACCCAGCGGACCGGCGCCTCTGGAAGTGGATCGGCCCGGTTTCCCGGGCTCCTCTCGCTCGGCTTGACCGGGTAAAAAGCTGTTGAGATCCTACACAGGGGCTGAAAGTTTTCTTTGAGCTGGAGTTCATGCAAACTTGGCTCAGATGTTTTTTAGCATCTTGGCCAGGTTGATACGCAGGAAATGGCATCCTAGTAACCGTCCCTGTTGATTTCACACCCCCAAGGAAGCTTACATCGGGGTTTGTTCACTAAGCTAACAGTTGTTTACGTGTTTAAGCGACCGACTTATTTTCACTCTCGGTTTAGGGTAAGTACCTCGATCAAGGGTACTACAGCACGAGTGGGATTCGATCCCATGCCTCGGTATTTCTGGATACCCTTCTTCCTTACAATTACAACTGCAATGCCTACAACTTACTGGACAACAGTAGTTATGAATTTTTCAGGTTGTGCGGAGCATTATTTTACATTTTCAAGCACATTTCACCCCGATTTCCATCTAACCATCATTAATAATCACTCGTCCAATGCAAGACTGTGGTGTCCAGAGGCAATTCTGGAAAGAGTAGCTCATGAGACAGGTTGCACACACTGGACGGAACACCAGTCCATCACTGGACCATCTCACACACACACACACACACACACACACACACACACATACACACACACACACACACACCAGTTCACCCAAAACATATATCTTTGCACTGTGGGATGAAACCAGAGCACCTAGAGGGGACCAGAACATAGCAAGAACCTGCAAAGCCACATCTGGATCCACCCCCAGCAGATGTGAGGCACCAGTACTGCCTGCGTTGCCGCTCTCCAGCTTTTCCCTAAACTTTTTAACCTTCGTCTTTCCATATTTAACCAAAATTTTGCATTAGATGTAAAAAAACTACCAGTAAATAAAAAGGAAACTACTTTTGCCAGAATTAACATAAAAATTATATAATGTATAAATCTAAGACAAATTTTCTTTAAACATTTACCTTAAGTGTTAAATCTGAGGTAGCTAAATACATGTTTAGATGAAATATGAAGGTGGAATGAATAAATCTGAATAAATTTGAGAAACGTCTGCATATAAACCCACCCACAGGCTCTTTATGTGTAATAGCAGATCACCAGAGCAGAGTTATGGTGAAAATTTCAATATGACTGTGTTGACTTTAAAAGACATGCAAACACCTTCAACATCTACATGTATATATACACACGTGGTCTGAGTGGATTAGGCAGATTTCTCAGTGTTTTCATTTCTGTCTGAATGATGGAGGAGCTGAACTGCAGTTGTGCTGTGATCCACAGTCCTCCGTGGTAGACGGAAAAAGCTTTTCTTCTCAATAAGCCACCTGAGATCCATGATGAGAACTTCGCCTGAGCCTTGCTTGGAAACCACAATCTGCCGACAGGCTACGCTCCCCTCGACCGGAACCTTCCACACATCTTGTTCCGGGTGCTGGATCCCCCGATCCGCTCCATTCCTCACCATCTCCAACTAGCCTGGTCTCCTCCTCTCTGCCTCTCTGCTCTTTTCACTGCAAATTTATGAGCACATATAAATTCCCGACTAACATCAATCCACCCAAAATGGAAGCTGAATAAAATGTTTTACTGACCTGCTGTGCCTGTAGCTTGTCAAGGACCACAGTTTAAAAGGACTCCTGAAGTATCTGACACTGTCATGTACATATTCTCTCTTCTTATGATCCCTACAGTTTAAGAGCTCTACAGCAGATGCGGTTTAAGTGCGAGATTCATATTCTGGTCACATCCTCTACGACCGGCCACATTTCTGTACATTTCATCAGCAGCGCCTGCTGCCGCCGCGTTTTCGGTACAGTAACGTTTCTCTGAGCACCTGAGGGGGTGTCGCTCCTGCATGGTCAACATGACCAAGCATCTTCTCTTACAGCAGGCCAAGACCTTCATTCTGGGAAGTGACGCAGGGCAATAAGGGCCCAAACCACAAGGAGATAAAACAGGTTCTCCTCAGGCTATGTCCCTGATCAACCTCTGAGTTGCACATCATAATAGGTATAAATACTTCAATGGATGTTATGGAACTGCTGTCAGCATCCATCCATCCCTCCATCCTCTACTTTCTTTAAGTGCTTGTGCTGCTCAGGGTAGCAGCATGTCAGCATCTAGCTACTGTATATATTTATTACAGTATTTGCCATTTCCCCTATCTGAATAGTATTTATTTATTGTGCCAACTTTGGAATTTGTTCCATATAGTTAAAACACTTCAGATGTTTTTCTGCATGTTAGATGTGTCTGTACAGGATCTGTTGTACCTGGCTAATTTTTCTTGTTTTATGTCAGATAAAATGGAGATAAATTGCTCATCCCAGTTTAATGCAATTAGAGGCATATGAATGCATGGACGGCGTCGGCGAGTGATGCACCGGATTCACACATATTTGAAGGAATGATTGAAGGCCAAATGCCTGCGTGGTTCTGGCTGTCACCTGCTGCATAAGATGCGTTTCGCTGGGGTCCGGCTAGTGCCAGATGACACTAGGTGACCAGGCAGACTGGAACACGCAGAGGAAGGGCAGTGATTTATTTGACGGACGGCGATTACGTCTCCACGCGTCTAATATTGAACCTCCGCAGGTGCGACAGCCCTCCGTTCTCCCGTCTTTTTCCCCCCGCTATTTCTCATTTGTGTGTCTGCTTTTTTTTTTTATTTTTGCAGAAACACAAGAGGAGAAAATTAGTTCTGAGTTTAGCAAGTTAACACCCTCCTCAGCACCCAAGCCCTCCGAGTATATTGTGGGTAGCTGGTAGCAGCACTGAAAAAACTCAGAAGGTTTTCTACGCTTAAAAATAATTAGAAAGGGACAAAGATTTTATAAATTGCCTGCTGTAGAAATTACCCAAAAGCCAGCAAAAAATGATCCTGTGAAGTTCGGGCAGAAGAAGCTATGAAGACGTCAGGGTGCAGAGGAAAGTAACTCCGGCCCTCAGGTTCTTCCTCCTCACTGTAAAACCCCACAGGTTTGGTAAACTTCACAGATTTGGATGATGTACAGTATAATATAATATAATATAATATAATATAATATAATATAATATAATTTAAAACACAGCACTGACTGTAAATCCCTTTTCGATTTCATACGCAGGTGTATGTGTAAAACATGGTTATAAAGAAGCTATGATCAGATATAAATATTATAGAGCTAGAAGAATTTGTGGGGGTGTATGTATCATCTTTGTAAATATATACTGGCTTATATATAAGGTGCCTTGCATCTGAAACAGCCAGGCTGGAATCCCACCTCTCGCTATAGGACCCTTTATGAAAGTACTTATATGGTAAAAATGACCCCCCCACCCCACCATCATACATCGTAAGTCACTTTGGAGAAGAGCTCGGTTATATCATAAATATTTACAATCCGTTTAATATGTGTATTAGTTCCCGGATCGATGTGCGATTCTGTGTTGTTTGAGAGAGCAGGTGGGCCGCTGCTGAACAAAAGTGTCTCTCTCACACGCATTGCTTTGCGCCCTGTGTTTTGGTCGGAAAGCGGCCCGTTGGAGAGCTGCTGGGTTGCCATGGACACCAGCGCTCTTCAGATATAAAATAAGTGTATACTCGGGGGGACGGCGGCGAACAGGAAACAGTGAACAGTGAGGACACCGAGGGTACATATTAGCCCTATGGGTAATACATATTTTATTATCACGCATTTCCTTACACCTCCTGTTAGGATGTTATTCAGGAGTATAACACCAAATAACACGACACAAAATGTACTCTTGAGCAGGCAAAGTTTTTTGTTTTTTGTTTTTTTTTTTTTAAAAAGTAATAATTTTTTACACAGATTGTGCCGCACTGTTCTGCAGCGAGGGTCGCACCGCAGGTTGCTCTGGTTACAGCCACGTAAACAAAGCACTGACAAGAGGTGTGTGGTAGGAGATGGACTCTGGATGGTCCCACCAGGAGAACCGCCAAACCCTAAAAGAAGCTCGCGCTCTCATGGAGGGGGCTGTCATGTGAGTGTCACAGAGGAGGTGCCAGCGCACCTCCAGACATGTGGGGACATCAGCGAGTGGAACTGTTACAGTCAGGTCTGGCCTGGTCCTGTTGCTGTGTGTATTATAGCAAAGGCAGAACCTGGTGATGGTTACATGTCACATTAGTCACTTAGATAAAAACTGAATTAAATTAATTTCAAAAACACAATTTAAAAATATGAGTGCTTTGTGTTTCACAGCTCCTGGCATTTAGGTTCAGATTTAGGTTCAATTCCGATTTGGTCTGCACTGAGTTTGCAAGGCCATCCCGTGTTCACATCGGTTACCCCCCACAGTCCAAAGACATGTTTCAGGTAAACCGGTCGCTCTATATTGCCCTTTGCGTGTGTGTGAGTGAATGACTATACGAGATTGCCCCGCGATGGACTGATGCCCCACCCTACCTCGTGCCCTGTACTTCTGTGACTCTGAACCCCCGTGACCCTGCACTGGACACGCAGTTACAGGTGACAGATGAGTGGAATAAACACCTGTACCTGTACTTTTTGAGGGGTCATTAAAAGGTCAACTCTTTTCCACTTCCAGCTGAAGGTTTATATATTTAAATCCTGGTCTGTATCCGATTTCGGTGTTATTCCCCACTTGGGTTGGTGTCCATTCATTACCTTTGATGTGGCCTTTAACTCACCCACAGGTTCATAACATTAGCATGTCAAACCCACCTATTTAACGCTCAATTTAACACTCTTTTAGTGAGCAATTCTATAATTTGACACCATTTTGAATAGTTTAACGTTACCTTCTGTGCGGCGCCTTACCCAGGGCACACTTTGCTGTTGTTCATAAGTGCATCTTTAAAGGAGCACCAGCAGAGTCCCAGCGGGGACCTTCGGGCTGCACATCTTCACAGGCGGCTCCTTGAGAAAACACCCTCCCCACACGCATATTCCTCAGCCCCGTGTTGGACTTTACAGCTTGATTTGAGCGGCGTTTCTCCTGTTTTTGGATGCAGCGAAGTTTGTTAGGTTCACGGTTTCCGCGTCGAGCACACATTCCTACTGGCCTCCAACGTGTGCAGCCTCTCTTTCTTATTAAACAGCAGCATGCATATTCATATTTTAGGTCAACGTGTAAATGCTTCAACCTATTTATTTGTAAAGTATAATTTCAGTCTATGATTGTAGAAATGCCGTGTTTGTGTGAAAATTGCATAAATGTAAATTGTATTTTAGCTGCGTGTGAAGTATGAAATGTATTTAGTTTAATGTGGAGATTACAGGAGTGGGAGACACATCAATATTTGTGTTTATGGGTTTTTAATACATTGTACAGTTGCGTGTGTGTGTGTGTGTGTGTGTGTGTGTGTGTGTACGTGGTCTTCAGCCCCCACCCCACAGCATTCTGACCTTCTTCTAGGCCTGGACTTGGGCCACCTGCTCAGTACAAACTCAGTGTCACTTGGTCTCCACATTGCTGCTCGGCAACCAGACTCACTGGCAACCAAGTCTAACAGCAACAGAATCCAACGGCAACCGGATCCACCCAAAAACAGCAGCTGCGTCCACCCAGGGTGAGTGATTCTGTAGCGGCTGTCTGGTTTAGGAGACAGCCCTATGTACCTCCAGTACACAGGGCTCCGGTTTTCATCACAGTTCATTTCATTTGAATCACAGCAACACAAGGAAACGTATTATTCTGCAAATTTTTGAACGGAAATTGTCGCCATCAGATGGATAAACACACATACATGAAAACTGGGGCAAATTAAACCAGATTTAAAAAGCAAAGAATTCCAAAGGCAACCACATTTTCGAGCAACTCTCAAGGCTTCTGCAAATTTAAATTCCGACCTGTACAAACCACTTTTTCACGGGGATCTTAAAGACACCGCAAATATAAGATGTTCACCTAATAACGTTTGTTTTGGTTGCGTGTTGAATGTTCCCACTGCGGACACTTAATTTTGTTTTTGCGCTTGTGTTCATGCCTGGGAACAGAGGCACCTGTGCACAGGTCGACCGCCAAGTCGGATGGATTCTTGCACAGTGGGGGGATAAATACCCCAGCAACACCGCCACACATCTACCCGCCCCCCTGCCGGCGTGATACTGGTGGCCTGAAACAGTGCAATAAAATGGGTTTCTGTGAATAAAGAGGGGGGGGGCAGCCACCTGATGTGTGCAGTGTACAAGAGGGGTCCTGTGGAAAGGGCTTGATAGGTTTATTGTGAGTATTAAAGTTATTTGCAGCGAGTGCTGAAGAAATTTTACAGCAAAATCAAGATTGTGGGGTGGGGGGGGGGGTTCACATGCTGACAACATTACTAAACGGAATAAAAAGGCGAGGGATGGATTAAAATACAAACTGCCGGATCCTCTGGAGAGTAAGCGTGAGACTCCTAGGTGTAAAGCAAGCAAATGGCTTGGTGGGGGTGTCAGGTGAACATATCAAGTTACCTTGGAGAAGTTAACAAACAGCCAAGTCTGATTTTTTTTTTGTTAAAAACTATTCAGCTAGAGCTGTGCCTCAGTGGGGACTCTGCTTAGCACCACTTCTCCTCTAGCAGCTCTTCTCACTGAGCACCACCATCCTTTAATGCATACGTCCCATGTACTTCTTTAAAGAGCATCGCCACGTTTCTCACTCCACTTCAAGCACCGAGTCACATTTGAAAAGAAAACAACCTTGTCAGATTTCATTTCTTTGGATAAAAACCGCAGACAGTAGCGCTGAGTTTTTCTGCCGCTTTTTAGCCTTCAGAGGTGATTACATTGTTGTCAATAGCTGTCGCTGATCCTAAGCCTCTTTCCACCATCCCCTCTCTGCCGCCGCTCCTGCTTCCTAAACAACCGGGGGACGGACAGAGTTAAAACCCCGGAAATGGATCTTCCGCTGCTGGTTTGTTTTCGGCTTTAAGGCGTCGGCTCAGAACGAGACTCGGCCTTCGCACCGCCTCATTTCTCGGTCATCTCGGAACGTTAAAATCCCCTCTCCGTGCCATCTGACACCATCCCTTATTTCCATACAACAAAAAAGAACGTTTTTTACCGTGACTGTTTTCGGTTCCTTTATAACCTGCCCAGGCTATACATCCGTTGGCATTCCCTTTGGGCGCATCCCCTGAGGACTGGGCCCTCCTCCACCCTGTACCTGGTGGGACACATGAAAGGCTGGGGGAGTTTGCACCTCTGACTCACACCCCAACCAGGCATGGAGAGAATGTTCTCCATGCACATGCAAGCTCTCTTGATGCTCTCTTGATCTTCCCTAGATGGTCTCTGAGGTGAATGACACCTGTGACCCCCTCCTAACCGTGGTATGGCCCACTTGCAGTAAAGTGCACTGTGCTGAGTTCAGACGACACCAGATTTCAGAGTTGGACAGTTCCCAGCACAGCATTTAGCTACAGGATTAAGGGTGAGGCTACAACATAACAGGCAGAAGTTAAGGATATAACCCTATAACCTATGAGGTCAAGAGTGAGAGTCAAGGGTGCAACATCAGTGGTAGCGGGTAGGATAGAGGTGTGACACGCGGGGGGCGTCAGTTTGAAGGTTGAAGCAACCAGGCGGTGAGCAGCGGTGGGCGAATTCAAGTTTTTTTCCTTTTTATCATGAACATTAAGTACCAGGAACCAAACAATAAGACTCAAGTGTCTCTTCCTTAGTGGCCAAACAACTGCTGTGATTCAGCTGAAGTTGGCAGAACGTAAATGCAACTTAGTCAATGGCACCGCTAAGGACACAACACTGTAACCTGTAACGCTCCCATCCCCTGTGAGGCTCCGTACCTTAAAACAAGGCACTTCATCCAGATGGCTCCTGTGAAATATCTGGTGGCAGAAACAGGATAAACTGTAAATTGCTTCAGACAAGAGTCTTGGCGAAGCAGCCGATGGGTGATCACAACACCGGTGCTGCCCCTGAGGTTTTGTAGCCACGATCACAGTGTTGTGTTTAATACTCCGGTGGACATTGGAACAGGCGCTCACACAGTTGGCAGGGGGTAGAGGAGTGGCCCAGAGTGACACCTCATTGCCAATAAGGCAGATGGTTGAGAACCTCTGTTTGGGTCCCAGTTCGCACGGAGGTAATAAAGGAGCTCCATGACAGGCTTTGAAACATAACCTCTGTGTGTGTGTGTGTGTGTGAAAACTCATACACCACTGTGCACCACTCTACAGGTGTCCACTCTCAGTTGATGCCAATGTGATGCTGCTCTGACTAGAGCCATATTTCTGACCTCTGTGTTTCTGGGCATCTCAAGACGTGCTCACAAAAAAGCACCACAGGATTTTGCTACAAATCCCCGCAAAGGTTGGGACCAGCCTCAGAAATGGCCAGGAGGTCTGTCGTTCTCGCCTGTCGTTTCTCTTTTTCTTCTTGCTCTTTTTTCTGAAGAAGCCGGCAGGAGGAACTGCGCGTCCTTCACGGATCCTCCG
This sequence comes from Arapaima gigas, assembly GCA_900497675.1. Taxonomy (NCBI): domain Eukaryota; kingdom Metazoa; phylum Chordata; class Actinopteri; order Osteoglossiformes; family Osteoglossidae; genus Arapaima; species Arapaima gigas. The sequence goes on along the minus strand of UFQX01000129.1, from coordinate 1,063,836 downwards.
TCTGATGCGGGGTGACGGCGTCACCTGAGCTGCTCTTCCGGCAGTCCGCTCCTTGCTGCCATGATAACTGAGAGGCGTGAGTGTGCCCAGTCGCCGGGGGTCCCAAATGGGTCCAGCCCATCACGTACTGGTGGGGTTACAGCAAGCCTAGGTGTGGAAAATGCTAACTGCTGCTGTCCAGGGTATACGTGTATGTAAGTGAGGTTTTGCACAGGGAGACCTCAGGTGTCACCCCCACAGCTCACACTCGCGGCCCACATGTGCTGTCTTCTCACTGTGAGCCCAAAGCTGACTGGACGCTATAGCAGTTCTGATGGAAAAGCATTTTTAATGGAAGAAATAGTACAAAAAAGGGCCTTTTTAGAGGAAAAACAACACATTTCCTTATTCATACTGTACTGTTTATCAATAATAATAATAATAATAATAATAATAATCATCGTCGTCGTCATCAACCAATGGCTGGTCCCAGGCCCGAGTAAATGCTAAACTTTGATCTTCAGTCATAAAAATGTTGGCTCCAACCACAACTCCATGTTATTAATTATTATTACTATTATTATTGTTGTTGTTGTTGTTTTGTTGAACAAAATAAATGTTCAATTGTTTTTTTTATGGAACCAAAGCCATAAAGACAAACAAACACCACAACGCGATTATTGAAATGCCATAATATTCATAGTTTTATGCCTCTAATACATCACAAAAGTTTTGATGTTGAGTGATCGGTGTCTCATTGCTGAAAGGTGCTGAATGTCCAAACTGTTAACGTGTTTAGAGCCCGTGCGGTTTTGAGGCTGTTCTGAAGGCTCTCGAGCTGCCCACTGTGAAGGAGGCCATGAAGAACCTCACGGTTCGTGGAGCTTCTTCCTCATTTACATGGAAACCGTGAATTCCTCCGTGGAGACGGCTGCCCAACGGAAACGCGGACGAGGATACGAGCTGCCGTCCGATCCGAGAAGCCTCAAACCTTCGTTTTGCCCACCCTCACCTCCCTCAGGATTTCGGCTGCTCTGGACCCCTTGAATGTGTCCTACATGCCGGATGGTGCGACGGAGGGTCTCTGGGGCCTGAACCATGAGCAGGGTCCAAACGGAGGAGAACAGGCTGTGAACACTCCACCAACCACTAGGTGTCAGCCTTGCACTAATCCCCCCCACCCCCCACCTTACCAACCCCACCCACACGACACACACACCCAATGCCCTCCTCTGTGGCCTGATCACTAACATTTACATCCATTTATTTATCAGACATTTTCCTTCACAGTAAACAAAAGTGCATTTCACCAATACCACATTTTTACCGGTGTACACTACATGTGGAGTAGATAGCTAATAACGTGGAGATTGTGGCAGATGGTGAAGCATCGCGTCATGGAAACAGCTCATCTGTGAACTGCAGGTCCTGCTTTGTACTCCGGTGCATTAAGACGTGTCCTATTGAGAAAATGATCGAGTTCTGAGCAGTAAGTTGGGCCCTTGTGGTCTTGGGCTGGAGGCTTGGTGGCCCGTGGTGTCTGACATGTGACTCGTGGTGGGTGTTGAGGCGGCGCTCTCAGTTGGGGGCCAAGTCCACAAGCTGTCCCAGACGGGTCAGTAATGAAGCCTCCCCACGGAGGCTCACCCGTCGCCCGCGGCTAATCTGAGGTGTCTGCGTGTCTCCGTCCTTACGGTCCCTTCTGCGCGCTAAACCCCCCGGCAGGGCGTGGGAGACCTGTGATCTCCAGATAATCATCTCGGCCTCAGGCCCTCCGCGGCGTCGAGCCCTTCTCCGCGACTTCTTTTGTCGGGGTTTTGCGCGGCTGCTCTTCCTCGGCGCCGCGCTAAGACAGGGGCTGCAGGCGGAGCAGTGTAATCCACCCCCGGCGGAGAGCGGTCCCCCTCAGGAACCCAGCGAGAAAGGGGTCTTAAGGGGCTTATCATTAGCTGCTTAAAATTCTTCTGATGTCACCAAAGCGCACAGGCGGAAAACAAAACCTGCACAGTTGCAAATTTATTTTGTTTACACGCCGCGTCGCGCTGCTCCAGAGGGCCTGCTTTCCCGACATTTGTGCGCGATTTGGAGACATCCGCTGGGTCGGGACCCCAGTTTGCGGACTCACAGGTCGTTGTGGCGTCAGGGCCCGGGCTGTGTTAGCATTAGCCGCAGGAGCAGGATGTGACTCTGGGTTGTACGTTTTTCGCACCTGTGTCACCTGTGAGTCAGGAAAGCGGGAGTGCCACCCCCACTGGTGTGGCACTCACCGAACTGGTTTTTGGGTCGCCTTTCAGAAACAGCTGAAATATTCTGAAAAACACAACCGAAATAGTGATGAAAAATCGCTATTTAAACTAATGTATAAACACTTTTTTATCTTACAGATTAATTTTAGAGACGTTTTAAGTTTGTTTCAACATCACTGCACCGTCTTTCACAGCACGGCACTTTTTTCACTTTCGCATTTAAAACGCGGGTTTACACTGCTGGAACAGGCCTGTCCGTGTTAATCTGTGTCTCGGGGTCTTAAGTGTCTCGGCCCCCCCGGGGCGTCTCGCTGCTGACCTCTATATCGCACGCGGGAGACACGCCTGTGGAGCACAGAGCCTGGATGTAGCTCGTATATGGTGTATATATAATATTTACATTTTTAAATTTATTTACACTGTAATTTATATATGCATATTGTATTTGGTTTTCTGCGTCTGTGTGCAATGACAATTTCAAAATATATATGTGTGTGTTGTCTGTACACAAATATTAAATATAGTGTACATAAGTACATATGAATGATATGCTACATGTGCTGTATATGATGTATGGATTATAACGAAAAGAAGTAGAATTGCAAAATTTCAAGTCAATTTTTTAAATAAAAATTCACTGATTATTTTTCTAGAAATTTCTTCAGTTTCAATCTGTCATGATATCGCCATACTGTGAAAGGCACTAACCGTTACGTGCGGCAAATAACTCCCACGATCTGATCTTTTTCATTTTACAAATTACGTTTCTTCTTTAAAATGTGTCGGTTAAGCGTCTGAACAAAGGTGACACCGGCGCCTTTGTTCCTGCTTGTGCCGACTCACGCTGCACGGTGACGGCGCGCGCAGGCAGGCAGGCAGGCAGGCGCAGGAAGTTTGTTTTCGAAGAAGTGACGTCAGCCTGGTCCGGAAGGATCTTTTGATTCCCCTGTAAAACGCGTCTCGTCCAACGGTGGATGAGACTCGGCGTCACAAAGCGCCTGTGCGCACTTCTGGTTTTTTTTTAAATGGCGCAAAATGCAAATGTGAGACTGATTAAAAGCAAAGTGGGTTCAGACGAACTAGCAGCTACGCACCGTGACAAATATTTCGGCACAGCCACCCCAGCTTGACAAACAAGTGGCTTAGCGGATTTGGATGCATGCTCCGACTTGCATAATGAAACAAGATTATAACCTTAATAGTCAATTTAGTTAAAATGGGATTAAGCCGGGGCCGTATGTTCGGGATAACGTGACCAGGTAGAGAAAACACATCTTCACACCGACACGGTGTTAAGGTGACAGTGACAGTGCGCGCTGGGTGTCGGTGACACACAGGCCGCCCCCGGCCCTCTAACAGAGGTGTGACCCACGTGTTACCGTATGTGCTGCCATGGGGGGGGGGGGGGGGGG